>PVKH010000646.1:0-35692 GCA_004027955.1 Chaetophractus vellerosus
GTTTTTAAAATTGTACAGCTTATGTTATCAAAATCTTGCCAGGGACTTGCTAATGTGGCACATTTTTTTCTCCTAGGAATTGGGACTAATGAGAGACATAAAAGCAGTTTTTCTCCTTGAAGTTTCCTGGCCAGCTATCAGATGGCATACATCAGTAAACCACTCTATGGAGTTGCTTCTTTCAACCTCCACTTGCCCATGTTTCTGATCTCGCCAGAGCCAAGATTCAAAGTGGACTCTTATGGCCAAATTCACTGAAGAGAAACCACTCTCCCCTTCCAATGTTTCCCTTCTAACAGTGCTCTCAGTCATTTGCAGTGAGCCAGGGGTTTTATCCAGGCTTAATGTCTTGTGTGGGGGATGGGTGCCCTTCCCAGCCACCAGGAGGGTTAAGTAACTCACTTTTGTTGTTTCGGGTTCTTTGTCTCTCTGTCCCTCATTCTCTTGGGGGTGGAACAGCACTTTCCTGGTCTGCTGACCACCAACACAGGTCCTAGCTGAGCCCTGCCTGCTTACACTGATGCCATCTTCCCAGAACACTCCAACTTTATTGTCTTAATTAAAATTTTATTCAATCAGTTTTGCCTTCAGAAGACATTAATCACATTTATCTTTTTAAAAATGTTATGCCTCTGAAAGAAAAAATAGATAAATGGGACCTCCTAAAAATTAAGCACTTTTGTTCTTCAAAACTTTAAGAAAGTAAAAAAAAAACCCAGACTACTCAATGGGAGAAAACATTTGGAAACCATATATCCAATGAGGGTTTGATATCCATGTTATAAAAAGAGATCATACAACTCAGGGATAAAAAGACAAGCAGCCCAAATTAATAGACATTTCTCCAAAGAGGAAATACAAATGTCCAAAAAGAACATGAAAAAACATTCAGCATCACTAGCTATTAGGAAAATGCAGATCAAAACTACAATGAGATAGTATTTCACACCTTATGGGATGACCATCACTGAAAAAAAACAGAAAACTACAAGCTGTAGGTAAGATGTGGAGAAATAGGAACACTCCTTCATTGTTGGTGGGAATATAGAATGTGCAGCCTTTGTGAAAAACAGCTTGGCAGTACCTCAAGAAACTTAATATGGAACTTCTACATGATCCAGCAATCCTATTACAAGGAATATGTATTCAAAAGAACTGAAAGCAAGTACATGAACTTACATTTGCACATCAATGTTCATTTGCTAAAATATGGAACCAGTCCATGGTTCCATCAATCAATGAATGGACAAACAAAATGTGGTGTATACATACAATGGAATACTATTCAGGTGTAAGAAGAAATGAAATCAGGATGCATATGACAAAATGGATGAACCTTGAGGATATTATGTTGAGTGAAATTAAGTCATACACAAAAGGACAAATATTGTATGGTATCACTAATATGAACTAAATATGATGAGTGAACTTACAGAGGTAAACTCTGCTATAAGTTACTAGGAAATACAATGTGGGTTGAGAATGGGAGATGATGCTTAATGTATACAGACTTTTTAATAAGGTTATTATAAACATATGGAAATGAATAGAGTTGATAGCAACACATTATAGTGATTTATAAATGTGATTGTGGCTGAAAGGTGTGGTCTCTGGGTGTAACTGTCTTTGAAATGAAGTTAGAGAATAATCTAGGGACTGTAAAAGTGATTTTGATGGTGGATGAAGATTGTGGTTAATAGTATAAATATAAGAACATTCTTCTTTAACAAATTGTTAAGACTATAGTGATACATGGGAAAATGACAACTAATTTAATAAATGGTTATATTTAACAGTAATATTGTAATATTTTTGCAGCAATGGCAAAGAAGACAGTACATCAATTCTAAGGGGCAATAGGGAGGCATAGGTGGATATGGGATATTTTCCTTTTGGAGTAATGAAAAGTTCTATAATTGACTTAGGTGATGACAGCACAACTCTGTGATGAAAATGAGAGCCATTCAGTGTACACTTTCAATGGACTGTACAAAGCATGGGAATGTATAAACAGTCAACCCAGTGGTGGAAGATGGACTGTGGTTAACAAAACAAATTAGAGCATTCTCTCATGAACTATATAAAAAATATAATACTAAAACAGCGTATTAAAAATCAGGTGGGTTGGGAGACAGTACACCAAATGTAAGATATGGGCTACAGTCAGTAGTAATATTTTGATTATGCTCTTTCATAGTTTGTAACAAATGTTCACAACAATGCAAAGTATTGGTGTTGGAGTGTTGTATGGGAGCCCCACATGATGATACATGTTTGTTTTGTAAGTTCACAAATTTTACCATAACAGTTGTTGTTTATGTATATATATGTATGAATGATATACTTCAATAAAATTTTATAAAAAATGTTATGCTTCTTTATTTTATTTATGCAAAATAACAATGTTTTACATTGAGTTCTAGATTGTAGTATATATAAACTATTAATGCTGTCAATTGTAAGAACCTAAGTTCAGCAATATTAAAATGAGAATATACTCATCTTAGGAGCAATGAAATATGTGCTGGGCAATTTTTTTAGGTAGGATATATCATTTAAAAATTATTTTTCACTCCTTTTGGCTTTGTTTCAATGAGCATATTACAAGTGCCTGTGCTTTCAGCTTTATTTTCTCTATTTAAACCTTGTATGTCACCCAACATGGCTATAACTTCCTTGAGTTCAGGATGTTACCATCTATGTCTTTTCCCCATAGAATCTCATACATGAAAGGTGCTTAATTATCTGAGAAATTTACAGAAGGGAGGGGAGAAGAGAAATGAACTTTTGAAGAAATAAATGAATTTTCCTAACTTTTTAGAAGATCCAATAGATAAAGTTGAGGCCATAAAGTACAAGTTAAGGAAAATTTTCAATACTAATAGAGTTTCTGTTCCTCTTGGGGTCAAATTTTATAATAGATAATTTTCTAGGAACTTGTCTCTTTTACCCAATTTTTATGCTTATTTTCATAAAGTTGTTTATGTTTCCTAATGACTTTTTTATCCAAGAAAGGAAGAAATTTAAAAATCAACAGGATAAAACTTTGTAAATACTAAGATTCTCTTGCAAAGAAATAAAGCAGATATGAAAATAACACAGGGAAAATAACATAGGGAAAACATAACAGGCTAATGGCTACACAACTGGAGCAGCCAAAGAACTGGCTAAATATGGTGAGTTTTAAAAACTTGTGAAAAGAAAACTCTGGAGGAGATGGGTGTATTTAAGAGAAAATCATAAAGAAAGGATCCATGAGGTTTCTGGAAAGACGCTGGCTTCTTGGAACCCAAGAAGACTTAGCCATGACTACGGACAATGGCTCAAAATACCACTCTCTGGGCAGCCATGGGTAAGTGACTAATATTCTCTGGAATTTAGTTTCTGCTATAGGCAGACTTCTGGCTGCTCCACAGTTCACCTTGCTTTGTGATAAAGGCCAACAGGTGAGTAATGATGGGTTGAGGAGGGAGGTGCAGGAGCACTTTCAGCCTTATCAGCAAGAGCTACAGTGGTCCCTTGCCCAGGGTTTGAGCCCAGCTCAGGGAGTCCACACACTGCCCTATCCCCCTAATCAGCTGGAGAATGAGGGCGCAGATTCCAAGGGACCACAGGAAAGGAGGCCCAGTGAGAC
The DNA here is from genome assembly GCA_004027955.1 of Chaetophractus vellerosus. Taxonomy (NCBI): domain Eukaryota; kingdom Metazoa; phylum Chordata; class Mammalia; order Cingulata; family Chlamyphoridae; genus Chaetophractus; species Chaetophractus vellerosus. The sequence continues at coordinate 3,635 of PVKH010000646.1, forward strand.
CATGTGGCCAAAGCCCAACCATGCATTGATTCCTCCACATTCTCACTTAGTGATTCAGCAGAGATTTGTAGAGCAGCTACAATGTGTCAGGCCCAGCTTGGGCACTGGGGAAGCCCTGGTGAAGACCACACAGTCCTGTCCTCCCATAGCAGGAGAAGAGTGCTGAACAAGCAATTACACAAATAATTACTTCTGGGGAGAAGAGCCTGGGCTCCTCTTTCCAGGCTCACCACTCTGCAGATTCTTTGGCTTTAAGGCCTATGGGTAAGGGGCTAGCTTTACACCCACAGGGCCCAGCCGGTAGGGTTATTTAGAGGACAGTGTTTGTTTAAGACCATTCAAATAGTTCTCAAATGGTTCTTGACATGGTAATGCAAACAAGCTTCTGGTAACAATTACTCATTCACACTATTATCCTGGCAGGTGTGGTTGGGACCAGCTCAGAGAAAGTGACACCAAGACAAGACCTGGAAGAAGGCTAAGCCATGCCAAGGTACAGGTAAAGCCAGGCGGGCTTTGAGGATATTGTTTGGCTGGGTTTCATGCACACCAAAAATGAGCTCGGGGTGAATGAGTGTGGGGGTCCCGGGGGGAATGGTGGGGCTATGACCTCATGGGAATAACAGTAGACAAAACAAATAAGCCAATGTGATGTGATTGTAGACAGTGACAGGAGGGGGTGGGGAGACTGGAGGTCTGGGAGGACTCCAGAGGCAGTGGGTGAGGGAGTGTGCAGCAAGGATATCTGGAGGGAAAACTCCAGGAAAGCGTTTCACTGGCTCATGGGATTCCAAGGCCAGTGCATCCTGAGAGAGGGGAGAAGAGGTGGGGTGGGAGAGGGAGAGAAAAGGGAAAAGGAGAGGAAGTTTGGGGGTAAGGTCAGAGGGCTCCTGAGGGCCTAGCATATGGGGCTTTGCAGGCCTCTATAGGACTTTGTGAGCTGCTGTAACTGACAGCTAAGAATTCACAAATGATTATAGTTAGTGAATCATTATATAGATGACTTTTCTTTCTTTCTAATATATTGCAGAATAGCCAAAAATTAATACCTGAAATTACTGAAACTTGCTAAATTAGAACCCAGATGCCTTAATCTTTGATAATGATTGTAAAATTATATAAACTTCATCTTGTGATTGCAAAAACCTTCTGACGGCCCCCATTTGTACCCTTCCCCTTATCCTGTTTTACAACCTGAAGTTTTATGATTCCAAGACAGGCCCGTAATGTATAATAATGAAGGAACTTGAATCAGGCCAGAACTAACCCAGTCCAATTCCTAAACTATCTTACTAGACAAAGCTAGATCTAACCAAAACTGGATTAACTGACATGATCAATCAGTAGCTTCCCGTAATCAATCTGTGTATGTTCAATAATTAGATCATCTCTAACTTCCTCATCTTGAGCCACCATACTCATTAGCATAAATCTGCCTGTCTTCTGATAATAAAACTATCAGAATTACTGCAGGTTAGGGAGACAGATTTTAAGCCTAGAGGCTATCCGATCTCCTGCTTTGCCCTTAGCAATAAACTGTTTCTCTCTTTGAAACCCTGGTGTCTCAGGAATTGGTCATGGGAGCACATGGACAGAGAAGCCCCGATTGTGCATGGTAGTGATACCAGTCTAAGCCACTACTGAGCTGAGCATGAACTGCGGTGGGGAGAGGACAGACACAACAGACCAGGCAGAGGCACCTGCCCTTACACAGGGGAGAGGTGAGGGAGCTTGGGAGAGGGAGTAAGGCTCTGAATAGGTTCCCAAGGTAGAGCTGCCCTCCTACTGATTTTTAAATATTTGTTTTATCAGCAACTATATCTTCTTTTGCCTTTTTCATCTATAATATTGTTTACTTATGCTTTCTTACATTTTTGTTGATCTATTTTGTCAGGGTTTTATACTATTTTTAGTAATTTCAAGGAAACAACTTTTGACTTTGTTGTTAATTTGTTTTCCTATTTTTGATGTTTTCTTCACTATTCCCTTCTTTCTCTTTGTGATTATTCCCTTTTTCTTTTTCTAAATTAAGTTGGATGCTTAGTGCATTAATTTTCAGCATTTCTTCTTTTCTAAAATAAGCATTTTAAGGCTATATATTTACCTTTAAGCACTGCATTAATTACACCACATAATTTTAAAGATGTTTTTCCATTAACAGTTAGAGCTAAGGATTTTCTAAATTATATTAAAATAATCCATGAGTCATTTAAAAATGTGTTTCTAAATCCTCTCATTTCTATTACCTTTCTATTATTTATTTCTAACTTAATTGCATTTTGGTTAGAAATCTATAACATAAAATATCAAGTCTTTAAAACTTGTTGTAGCTTGCTTTATGGCAAAGTCCCTAGTCAATTTTCATAAATATTTTGGGTCTGCTTGAACAGAATGTGACTCTGTAATTGTTGGTTTATTATTCTCTTTATATATTCATTAGATAGAATAGATGTTGTTCATATCCTATAGCCTTACTGCTATTTTTCTATCTGATCTAGCAATTATTAAATGAAATGTATTGAAAACTCCTACAATATTTGTGGGTTTATCAACCTTTGGCTGTATTACTGCTGTTACATTTTGCTTTACATTTTTTGAAGATATTTTTATACATATTCTTGTTGAGATGTGTAAGATGATGAAATTTAAAATTGTTACCCCTAATACTGAATGTTGCCCTACAAAGTATTAAAGTATCATTCACAGAATAATAGAATAGGCAATCAGTTGTGCTTCAGGATGGCCATTTTAAAACTAGGAAAAGTTGCTATTTCTTAATACATTTTTAATTTAGTGCCTGTCTATTAGGTGAAAATAATAATTGTAATAGCTAACTAGGTCCCTGAAACCATTTAAGTTCTTTACACAAATTTACTCACTTAAATTAAGTACATTACTGAATTAACTATTTGTGAAATAAAAAAAAATTATTAGGAGCTTCAAGACTTATTTAAATCAGCTACTAATAACCATCGAATTAATTAAATCAGGGATATCCAGAAGACAACTATATATCTTGGAACCTGATAAAAGAAAATACACTTCTAGAATAATGTCTACTGGTAGGTACCACTCTGATTTCAGTAGATAGTTCAGCTGTCCTTAAAGGTATGAAAAAGTATATGGAATCTAGTCCTCGGAAATTCTTGTTCATCTGATATTCTAGGAACATGTTTCCAAAATAGACATTTAGATTTTTGTCCCAGATCAAAATCTATACTTTTGGGATGGCAGCTGTAACTCCAAATTAAAGACCATTTATTTCCTGTGTCTCAAACTTTGAAATGAGTAGCAGTGTCCACCAAAATAAGATGGTAACATTTATAATGTCTGAAAGGGAATGTAATGGAGTCAACTCTGCAACTAGAGCTCTGCAAGCATATCTACTAAAGCTATGTGAAAAATCTAGTCATATATATTAGATTAAAAGTCCAAGACATGACTGACAGCTGCAAAATTACTATAAATTTCAGGAATTACTTCAAGTTTAACCATACTGTATTTTTGAAGTCAAAAGAATTAAGGAAAAAGACTAAGGCTTTAAAAGTAATAAACAGACCAATGGAAAACAGAAATAAAAATACATTTGTTATTATGTGAATAAATATATCACTATTTGAAATTGAGATTACTAAGACAGAATTTTCATAAACTTTGAAAACTATTTTTTGAAGACATATAATACTGCAAACAGAATAGAGCAAGGTGATAAATATTTGTTGTTTCTTTTTCTTTTCTTTTTTTAATAACTGAATAATAATAATTGATGATTTCTTCAGATTTCTTTGCACAGGAAGTCATGAATAAGGGGAAAGCTGTAAATGTTTGTGTTCATGTTAGTGGAATCAATGAAAGCTGCATGCCACTTTTTAGAGCTGCTATGTTTCTTTTTGAATTTTAATGAACAACAATAAAAAATATATTCACAGCTAACAAGTAAATATATTGCATATATTCTGCATCATACAGATAAATTATTGTTGAGATATTATATAATTGGCAATTCTTCACTAGCTGCTACCTTTTGATAAAGAGAGATTTGGCTATATCTCTCTCCATCATTTACTTCTACATTTCATTTCATCCAAAGCAAATACATTGCGAATATTCTTGCTGTCCTGATTTTGTGAAAATCAGGGTAGGCTAAACATTCGCTATATTAGAAACCATGTATGTGTCCCCAGACCTAGTTTTTCCCCCTAGGTCTGGTTTCTAGAATGCTGGTGATAAACTAAGCCTGATTTATTATATGACCATCCTGTATGGGAAAAGACTATAAGTTTGGGTATCTTTGGTCAACCTTAAGAGATATAGCAGGGGGACAGATGTGGCTTGGATGGTTGGGTGTCCACCTCACATATGGAGAGACCTGGGTTTGACCCCTGGGACCTCCCGGTAAAAATTTAAAAAGAATATAGAAGGCATGTGGGCCACCAGGCCCTGTGCATGGGTGCGCTGCCAGGTCCTTTGAGCGGGTGAGCCACCAGGCCCCACGAGCGGGTGAGCCACCAGACCCTGTGAGCCATGCAGAAAGATGATGAGATAGCAGAAGAGTGACACAAGGGAGAGCCAAGATGAGACGCACTGAAAAACCAGGAACTAAGGTGGCGCAGGCAGTAGGATGCCTCTCTCCCACATTGGAGGTTTCGAGGATCGAATCCCAGTGAAGACAGGAGAAGAAGGATGAGGAGAGGGCAGGAAACGGACACAGAGAGTTTCCCAGCAAATGGACACAGAAACAGCAAGAATGGAATAGCAGCAAAAAAAGTGGATAAAAATAAATAAATAAATAAGTCCTTAAAAATATTTATAGGGAGGAAGATACAGACTATAGTTAGTAGTAATACTTTGATGATGCTCTTTCATGATTTGTTAATAAATGTTTCACAACAATTCAGGGTGTTTGTGGGGTAGTGATGTGTGGGAGCCCTGTATGATTTTATGCATGTTTGTTTTGTAAGATCACGATGTTTACTGAAAAAAAAAATCTGCTTCTTAAAAAAAAAAAAAGCATTGCCCTATTGCTAATAAAGAAAAACTGGAGCGCCAAAAAAAATTTTTTTAATAAAATGGATTAATTGACTAGTAATGATAAATATTTAATGTTTAACTAGGAAGGTACATTTGAAGCAATTCCAGTTGTCTAGTTTCATGTTGTAAAAAATGACATGGAAATCATTTGGGGTTAAAAATAAGGGAAAATTTCAGAAATCAATGCATATTAAGTGTTGGGTAGTGAATCATGTCCTCCAAAAAAGACATTTACAAATGGATGTGTATCCATTTGTAAATAGGACCTTTTGAAGATGTCATTATTAGTTAAGGTGTGGCCAAGTTGAATCAGGGTGGGTACAAATCCATATTCTTGGAGGCTTTATAAAGAGAAGAAATTCAGATACAGTCCATCAGAGAAAGCCACAGGAAGAAGCCAGCAGCCCAAAAAAGCCAGAGGAGAGAGATAGCCATGTGACAGAGGACTGCCATGAGCTGAATGCTACCGAGACCCAGAGAAAGCATGGCTGACATCTTGATTTTAGATTTCTAGCCCCCAAACTGTGACTCAATATATTCTTATGTTTAAGTCAACCCATTGTGTGGTATTTGCCATAGCATCTCTGGAAAACTAAGACAGAAGAGTATATTATTTGAGTTTATCTCCAGTGACTATCTTATTCTATTGTCCATTGAAAACAAAGTTGGTCTGCTGTCAGGTAAAGTGGTAGCGTAAGAATGTGTTTATCTCCTCTCTGTCTCTGAGGTCCTTCTAATAATACAAAAGGTAAACAAGAGGTATAAACCCTAAGGATAAACAGTCCAAGAGGTGGGAATATAATAGATGAGGGTTCAGCAGTGTTTTGAAGATGAAATGTTATTGGGAATGTTAATGGTTGTAGCAGGCATGGGAAATGGGAAAAGAGGTTGCTATTGCTGAGAGTAGAGCATTTTACATAGCAGAACCCCAGATAGACTCTGGGCTTAGGTGTATCCATTATTACAAAGGGCAGGAGTGAGACATGGTCCCCAAATAGGACAAGGGTATAGTTAGAAAGTTTTATAAGAAACTGTTAACCACTAATTCCCACATAATATCAGATCCCTATTTCTAGAAAAATTGAATATTCCCAGAAAAAAGACAAACCACATATTGGCATTTGAGGTTCTTTGATAAAATGTTTCCCTAATTACCCAAGACAAAGACCATCAGTAGATATGCCTGGCACTCTCACAGCCGCTAATCATTGTCTCACTCGTGAAAATGAATGGAAAGCCAAGGATCACACCAGACATATGAGAAGAAGCCCCAATTCGAAAGAGAGAGGACAAAATAATCAAAGAGAAAAAGGAAACTAGAAGAAACAGTGATGATGTGTAACCATATACTTCACATATCAAGAAACATCTGTGTGCTGAAAGAAAGGAATCATCAGAAACTTAGAGGGATACCTGAAAAAAAAAAACTCAATAAAAGTCTTGAAAGACATCATAGATATAGATGAAAAGTCTGAAAAAAATAGAATAAATTCTTACCTACAAAGAACAAACCCAAAGACAAACATATAAGCTTAATGATTAAGAAGTTAAAGGCTCATGCAGAGGTTCCATAGGTGACTAATAGGAATTTCAGAGAGAACATAAAGAATACAGGTAAGGAAAATAGCAAAGAAATAATACTAAACCTTTTTCAAAGAACTACAATCTCCAGATTGAAAGAACCTCTACTGCAGCACATTAATATGTAATTCCATGGTAGAATCCTCACAGCGCAAAACTTGTCACTGTAGTCCTGGCTGCTTGAAGACAGTGGAGCAGTGCCTTTAAAATTCGGAGGGAAAAAGATTTTTAACTAAGTATTCTATGCTCAGGGCTAGTTATTCATCGTATTTATTATAAAGACATTTTCAGATGTAAAAGAATCCAAAAGATCCAATTCATCTGCAAATTTTTCACTCTTAGGAAGTCAATGGAGGATTTCTTCCAGCAAAATGGAGATGGTGAATCAAGAGATGGTGAATCAAGACCATGGGATACAGGAAATAATGGCTCCAAATTAGTTGAGTGACCAGGAGAAGAGGGTGAGATCCAGGCAAAAGTCAAAATGCAAACAGGAAAATAGGCTTTAGAAATGCAATTGCTCATATGGCTAAAATGCAGGCATTGGATATACTGAATGATGCTCTACTCTAAAGCACTATAGAGCAGGGATCAGCAAACTTTGTCAAGGGCCATATAGTATATATTTTAGGCTTTAAGAGCAATTCAGTTTCTGTAGTAACTTCTCAATTCTACAGTTGTAAAACAAGAGTAGCCTTAGACAATTAGTAAACATAGGTGTATGGCCATGTTCTAATAAAACTTCATTTACAAAAAAGGTGATTTGGCCTGTGGGCCAATGTTTGCTGAACCCTCCCTGCTCTAGGGATGCTCAGACATGAGTTTCCAGCAGCATTATCTATAGGGCATCAGAAGAGCAAACTTAGACAGAAGAAGGTGGCATCATTATAAATGATCTACATAATTCCACAGGCAGGCTAAGAGTGCTATCTTTCCCTCTTCACAGCTTAGCAGAAAATGAAATCTGACCGCCAGGATCTCTCATATTATTAATCGTAGCAGAAAAGGCCCAAACATTTCACAAGCATTAGTATAGTAATTGGATAAATATGCTATCTTTACTTGATAGGTAATAAACTACCATTAATTTAAAAATAGTGCTCATATTTGTTGGAACAAGATATAAAGCCTTAAATATAATATTAAAAGTTACAAAGGTAAGTGACATCAGTTACAAAGGTAACTATTTTGAGAAGAAATGCGGGTGGCGTAAGGAAGCTAAATCGTTAAGATAACAGGAAGTCAATAGGTAACATTTAAATCTAAAATGGTTATAGAAGTAATTATTATAACTAAAAACAGAATCACTTAAGAATTGTTGCCACAGATGAACAGGATTTGGGACCGGAGAGGAGGCAGGGGTAAAAGTGGTTTCCTTATGCTTTTCATTCAAGCCCTTCCATTTTTTTCTTTTTAATTTTTTTAGATATGCCAATCACTATGATTTTCAAATTTAACGTTTCAAACAAAGATGGAAAAAATTAAGAATCTTTACAAATGAAATTTGTAGTATAATTCTGGCATTCTCCAATTGATTTGACTAATGCTTTTATGTTATCATGATGGAGTAAAAGTAAAAGATGCCCACTACAGACATTTGTTGCATCAATCAAGAAGTGAATCTTAAGTAGCTAATATAGCAAATGTAAGACAATAACCCACATTTATTATTTTTTCAGATTTACTTTTTAAAAATGAAAGTTAGCTAGGGGCTGGCTGTATAGCCCAGTAGATAAGGGCGCCGGTATACCACATGGGAGGCCCCGGGTTCGGTTCCCAGGGACCTCTCCGAGCGGGCAGACGGCCTTGAGAAAGGCAAGCCGCCATGGGCAGGGCAAAGCCACCGTGGGCAAGGCAAAAAGCCACCACGGGCATGGCAAGTAACCCATGAAACACGGAGCTGCCGCCTGGGAAACACGGAGCCGAGCAGCCCGCAAAACACGGAGCTGTGCTGCCCGCAAAACAAGGAGCGGAGCTGCCCGTAAAACGGAATGGAGCCACCTACAAGTGGGGCGAGCCACCTGCGTGGAGGGCCAACTCGGCACGTCACCGCAAAAACGGGGAGAGACAAGAAGCAGACATAGAAGAACACAGAAGAATGGACACACAACAAGAGCAAGGAGAAGGGGGGGTGGTATGTAACAAACAAACAACAGGAAAAATGGATAAAAGTAAATAAAAAAATAAATCTTTAAAAAAAGAAAGTTAGCTCTCTTTTCTACTTTTTGTTTTTCTCTTAATCAGTTACTGGCTTTTGCAATAACTTGGACCACTACCCAATAGAGCAAAATCTTTTGGACTTTAACTTATCAAGCAATGCATTCCTACCCACTCTTGGACAAAATTCACTCTTCACATTTCTCTAGATGTCCTTATTGTGCACATATAGAAAGTGACATTGTATCTTGTATATTTTCTTCCTATGGGGCAGGGATCTACAATGCAACCAAACTCTTTATAATCTGACTCAGTTCATTTCTTGTCTTCATAGGGATTATAGCCTGGGGGGGGGTTTAAAGAAGTGCTATCTAATGTATTAAGAGTAGAGCGATTGCTACCCTTTTGAAGAAGTTATTGTCTTAACATCTAAACCCTAATATACATGCTTAGAACTGAAAATGCTTTAAAATTGGAGATTCATATTAACTTTACAAACAAAAAAACCCACCAAACAAAAATAACAATTACAACAAAATAGCCTAGACTTTTAATCTTGGCTTGAAAGCTACTAGATACTTCCATGTAGGATATAACATGTCAAATCATTTCCCAGATATGCTTTTCCTCCTGTATGCTTTACCTCAGTCATTTTGGTCAGTAACTTTTGACTTGTCCTCTGCCTAGCTCTCAGGATTTCCTGTGTACTAACTGGCTTCTCTGTTGTCAACAGCCTCTTATATCAATCTTTCCTCCACATTGGCATCAGAGTTATCATTTAAATTGCAAATAAGACTATGTAGTTCTCCTAAAATTCTTCAGTTGTTCTCCAATGTCGTTACCATTTGGGAGACCCTCCTTGAACCCTCAATTTTACTTATGTCCCTTTCTCTGAGATTATTGTGCACCTTTATCATGCCTCTATCCCAGCACTTAATCCATAGAATTGACCCTTTCTCCCTAACCTTACACAGATTATAAACCTTCTGAGGACAAAAATCGTTTAATGGATATATAAATAATTTTTATCAGATTTGTAAATTGTGAATTCTATATTCATTCTTTAAAATTTATGTAGTACCTACCACATGCCGAGCATGTTTAAAAAGATGAAGGCTCAGGAGTGAATAAGAGATACAAAAAGGGAAGACAGAAAATAGGCAAAATGAAACATATATATATATATATATCAGTTGTTCCTAACTGGTGTTGAAAAAAAGAAAGGTAAAACAGACAGGAATGCTGGGATCGTTTGGTATTTTATTTAGAGAGTTCCTGGAAGTTCTCTCTGAGAAAGTGAAATGTCAGCAGAAGTTGGAAGAAGTGAGAGAGGGAGGGAAGGAGCCATGGCTTATTGGAGCTAAGAGCTTTCCAGTCTGATGGAACATCAGCTGCAAAGGTCTGGAGATGGAGCATGTTATGTGGCATTATTTAGGGAAGAGATGGAGGCAATTATTGCCAAAAAGCAGTGAGCAAATGAGAGGTTATGGGAGATGGAGTTGGAGAGGTAGCTGGGTAGGTGAAAAGGCTTTAACTCTGATGAAGTAGGGGAGTGATTGAAGGTTTTTGGGGAGAGGACCAAAGGGATCTCCTGGTGCTGGGTTTGGAGAACATATTGTAGACAGGCATATGTGGAAGAAGGGAGGTCAAGTAAGATTTTGGCAAGTAAAGCAAGGATGATAGCTGTGAAATGGTAAAATGTGGTCAGATTCTGGAATATGTTTTGAACGCAAAGCTGACAAGATGTGCTGATGGACTGGTGTGTCATATAAGAACATGCGAGGGCCCGGCTAGATAGCTCAGTGGATAAAGAGCGCGCTGGGGTACCACATGGGAGGCCCCGGGTTCGGTTCCCGGGGACCTCTCCTAGCGGGCAGACCGCCTTGAGAATGGCAAGCCGCCATGGGCGGGCCAGAGCCGCCATGGGCAGGGCAAAAAGCTGCCACGGACAGGGCAAAAGCCGCCATGGGCAGGGCAGGTCGCCCGCGAATGGAACGCAGCCAGCCACCCGCGAACTGAAGCAAGAGCCAGCCGTGAATAGAAGCAGAAGCGGCCCACAAGCGGGGAAAGCCGCGCCTGCGCAGTGACCAAGTCTAGGCGCGTCGCCGCAATGGGGGGGAAAGGGAGATATGTAATAAAATAAATAAATCTTTAAAAAAAAAAAAAAAGAACATGTGAACCTTGCTTCTAGTGAGAGAAACATGTAATCTTGCACTAGTGACTTAATGACAATAGTCAATATCCACCTTAATTTTGGTCTTGCTAGGGCACTTGGCTTTTCAGTGGGTTGATGTACTGAGAGTTAGATAGTGGTGGCAGTGACCATCCACTCTACCTTTACAAATCACAAAGTCACAGAGTAGTAACTAGGATGCAGTATTTATGTCATGGAGGTGAGAAGTGCCTGCTGACAGACAGATTGACACATGGCTGGAATGAAAGCAACAAGGAAGACAGCCAAATTCATAGAAGTTAGAGACTGTAGTAGTGAATGATGGGTTCAGTAACAGCAATTACACAAGTAGCTGGAAAAAATATAGAGGAAATGAAGATTCACAAATATAAAAGGTTATTTATAACAAATTAGTGGTTAATAAGAGCATGAGCTCCGAAGTAAGAACTCCAGATTTGAATGTGGTTTTACCATTTAAAAGTTGGTTCATGCTGATCAAGTTATTTAATCTAAGTCTCAGTTTCCTTATTTGTAAAATGGCCATAAAAACAGCATGAGGGGGCCAGCTGGATAGCCCAGTGGATAAGGTGCCGGCATACCACATGGGAGGCCCTGGGTTCGGTTCCCGGGGACCTCTCCTAGCGGGCAGACCACCTTGAGAATGGCAAGCAGCCATGGGTGGGCCAGAGCCGCTGTGGGCAGGGCAAAAAGCTGCCACGGACAGGGCAAAGCCGCCACGGGCAGGGCACGTCGCCTGCGAATGGAGTGCAGCCAGCCACCCGCGAACTGAGAGCTGGCCGTGAATGGAAGCAGAAGCTGTCCACAAGCGGGGAAAGCCACGCCTGCGCAGTGACCAGTCTCGGCGTGTTGCCACAGCAGGGGGGAGGGGAGATATGTAATAAAATAAATAAATCTTTAAAAAAACAAACAAACAGCATGAGACTCTTAGGGTTGTGAAGGATTAAAAGAAATGATAATACTTTTTAAGCTTGCTTCAAGCATGTAAACATTTAATAATGCTTACCTATTCTACATATGAAAGAGACTACCTTTCCCTGATAGAATGAGGCAAGAGAGGGAAGGATAGGGAAAGATTTTGGCAGGAATAGAGTATAAGAGATTTACATTTATGCTGGGAACTACATTAGGTCACATGGAAAGTCCATGTGCTCCAAGCCTAAAACAATCCTTAGAGAAAACACTTTTCCTCCTGGAAACTTCTTAAGTGAGGCTATAAGAGATCATAAATATCTGTCTTGCTTCTGTTTCCAAAGGAACTATTATTTCAATTTAGTTCTAAAAAATCCTGATGAACTAGAAGGGGTGATAACTTGAGAAACAGTGACCATTTTCATTTTAAGATGCTTAAAAGCCTAAGGGGAAAAATTGGTCATAATTGTAGATATTAAACTTCAGGGTGGCAGGTTCAAAAAGTACACATAGATTGGATAGAATCTCATGATCATAGACTCTATAAAGGGTGAGGGTTAAGAGTTTATATAATACAGAATTCCAACAATGTAAACATAATTATCCCAATGAGGAAGAAAATTAGATAATTGCTGCACAGGGAACTCTGAGCATGGTTATGATAAGGACACATAGCTAACTTGCAAAGCAGAAAAAAATTAAGGATGATATTGGGAAGGATGATAATTATTCTGGCTGATCAAATTAAGAGAGAAAATGACCTAGGCCGATTGGGAAAATTTACCTATAGAAAAACGATGAAATTTAATAGGAATCTTCATGAAACAGAAATATGATAAAAATATATTGTACATAATATGCTTTTCACATATAGAGAGAATATATGTGGTTTATATAGATGTACAGTATAAATATATAAATAATACATAGTCTTGTACTTAGCAATAATAAAGTCAATTGGACAAGTATAGAACAAGGCCTGGCTTAATAGAAATTCATCTGAGAAAGACCAAAGTGGTTAAGCTGGTAGTAAGCTCTCCTTATGCCAACGGCTTGTGGCAGCTGTTCAAAAAGTGAATGCAAATTCAGGATGCATTAATAGAAGCACAGCAGGAAAGGTTTTAGCCCTGCATGAATTAGGAAAAAATGGGGAGTATTAGGTTCAATTTTGGAAAAACATTGATGTTTTCTGTGTCAATTAGGGGAAAAAAAAGAAGAGTATTGGGTTCAATTCTGGAAAGACATAGGAAAAAATTAGTTCTCCAGAGCAAGGTGACCAGAATGATAAAGTATGCAGAAATCATGTCAGATGGAATTGGTTGAAATATTAGACAAATTATGCTAGAACAAGCAAGATTTATAAAGTTCACAAATGCTGTCTTCAAATATTTGAAGGATTATGGTGTGGTATAGAAGAAGGATTAGGCTTACCTTGTATAATAATTTCAATGTGAGGAAAAGGACCAGTGGGCTTATAAGATTATATCATATGAAATGAGTTCATATGGCTAAGAGACTTCAAAGTGAGTCGGAAGGTCAACCCAGAGGTAACACTTATGCAAATCCCCAGTAGGACCTCCTAGGCTTCCAATATGGATATCATCCCAAACAGAGGGCCTCCTGAGGGCTTTGGAGATGTCCAGGTCCTATGCCAGGCAGATAATCCCAGAGTTTGGTGCCTTACTAGTGGGCCCTATTTTGGAATCCTTGCTCCTGAGAATGACAGAGTCTGACTGGAATATGTCCTCACTGCACATGGTCCAAATGTCTCTTCTATTCAAACCTGTATTTGATGCCAGAGTTTTAGGTGTACTTCCATAGACCGGAGACTACAGGCTGACCATGTGCCAACTGGGCCCAGAAACTCTGTGGACCTGCAAATCCTATGCTACAACGCAATGGACTCAACCAAGACACCTAGTTGGAAGTTGATGATGGATGACAGATATGCAGGGGAACCCAGAGAGCCTGCGGCTACAGGCAGGATAATCCCTTCCATCGTACCCATGTGATATGGGTCCCCTCTCACTTGATGGTGGAGGGGACATCACCATCCCAGACTCCTTGGGATTGGGGGAAAAAAACTATGGACTAGAATGGACTTGTTGGTGTCCTGCTATAGTCTTGTGATATATGCAGTGGAAGAAATTGCAGGATTGTGTGGAGCCAGGGTCACTGGACACTTTGGGAATAGGGTGGGAGAAGAGCAATGGTAATGCGGGGTTTTTTTTGGGGACCTGGGGGTTGTCGTGGGTGATGCTGCAACGGAGGATATAGGCCATTTTGAATCATCATGTATCATTCGGAACTGTATGGGAGAGAGGGTCGTCTACAACCTGAACTGTGATATATGCTTGATGGCAAAGCCCCAAAATGTGTATATCTATCACAGACGTTATACCACACTGAAGGATGTGTGTGTGGGGGATTGTGGGAGGGGTGGGGGGGAGGCATATGGGTACTCCTGGAGTCTCTGTGTAACATTTGTGTAATCAATGTAGCTTAAAAATATACATATATATATTTATATATATAAAACAACTAATAAGTAATAGTGCAAGAATAGCCAGAAAGAGCAGCATGTCTGGTTTTTGATTATTATTGAAATAATGAAAATGCCTTAGTAATGATTGAAGTGATGAATGCACAGTTATGTGATTATACCAAATACCATTGATTGTACACTTTGGATAAATTGTATGCTTTTTTAATATGTCTCAATAAAATTGATTTGTTTAAAAAAAAAAAAAGTTTATATCCAGCATTATAAGGCAGCAGATTTTTACTCAGAAAGATCCTTGTATCATTGTAACTGTTCCCAGGGAAAGGAACTGCCTGGTGAAGTAGGGAATGTTTTCACTGGTAGTATTCTGAAAAAGACTGGATGGTCATATAAAATTTACTTTATCTCATTTGCGTCTCAAAATAATCATGACATAGCAAAAATATTTTATTTTTATTTCACAGATAAGGAAATCAAGGCCCAGAGAGGTAAATTGGCTAGGACATGTTCTCATAATTAACTTTCTCTCCAGTGGACAAAGGATTTGAAGGACAAATATAAAATGAAATCTAAATTCCAGGGACAAGGTCATGAAAAAGACAAGATTCGGGCCACTGACACTCACTGTGAGGGAAGATTATAAGATTTCAAACAATGGGTGAGGATTGTACAAAGATGGTGGAGTAGGGAGCTCCAGTATTCAGTCCTTCCACCAGAATAGATATTAAACAGGAAGGAACTGTCTGGAACAACTATTTTGAAACACCAGAGGCCGGAAGAACACTGTGGAGCATCTAGGGAAGAGTGGGAGGAAGAGGCTGATAAATTATTGCTCTTTCTGTGCAGCTGTTACTGGTACATATCCCCCAGTCTCACAGCAGGCCAGTGTGAGGTCCAGCCCCTGGCCAGCTCACTGGTGACAGAAAGGGGCATAAAAATCCTCTTCCTCAAGACCAGGGATGGGTTCAGCTGATCATTGATCTTGGCTTTTGATTAGCAACTTCAGATCACTGGGGGTCCGGATCTAGGGAAGCCATTGTTTCAACCTATCCCAGACAAAGATCATGGTGGAGACCGAAAGATGCTATACTTCCTCAGGACTGTGGAGGACAGTTAGTTGAAGGGCTGGATTCGCTGGGCAGGCCAAGAATTGGGGAGCAATGGAAGAAGATCTTGGTGCCCTTCCCGATCCCCTCCCCAGAGTATTTTGGAGTTGGTCCGTGCCCACTTCATGGGTTCCTGGCCCTGTTTCAGCTGGGAAAGACTGACTTGGAAAAGTCCTCTCCAGCATAATCCTCCTTCCAGAATTTTCACTCCAGGAAAAAGCAGCTTCAGACAATGAAAATAGTGTAAGAAGCTATAAAGAGAGACAATCCTGGCTTCAAACACCAGGGAGAGGGAGGTCTGTCTCCTGGGAAACACAGGAGACAACCAAACTCATGTAAACAGGAGATCTCCAAAACAACTAACAAGCAAAAGTACAGGACAAGACACAGGCCTAGAAAGACAGGGGAACACTGCATACTGCACACTGCATTTGCCTTGGGCATACATTCTTGATAAGAGGGCTGAAACTCAAGAAAATCTGTTTTCCTACCAGCTGGATACAAAATTAAGAAACAGACATCTCAGAAAATAAATCCCAGAGTAAACATTTTAAAATATTAAAATGTACAGTGTGCAATGTACAGTGTTTGTATAAGACCAAGAAACAAGAAATGATGGGCTCATCCAAAGGAAGAGGATAAAAATCCAGAAAACACCAACAAATGAGACCAGAATGTGGCCATACTAAACAAAGACTTTGAACAAAATGATCTTAAAAATACGCAAGGAGATAAACAAAAACACAGAGAAAGAACTAGACTATGAGGAAAACAATGAAAGAATAATACAATAGTAATAAGGACTCAGAAATTTTAAAAAGGAACCAAAGAGAACTACTGGAGTTGAAGTCCACAATAACTGAAATGAAAAATTCCCCAGAGGATTTCAAGAGCAGATTGGAACTAGCAGAAGAAAGAATCCAGTGTCTTAGTTGAAGACAAGACACTGGAAATGAGTCAGGCTGAGGAGCAGAAAGAAAAAAGAATTATGAAAAGCAAAAATAGCCTAAGACACCTCTGAGATACCATCAAGTATACAACTATGCGCATTATCAGAGTCTCATAAGGAGAAGAAAGAGAGAAAGGGGCAGAAGTAATTGTCAAAGAAATAATGACAGGGAACTTCCCAAACTTAGCATAAAACTTTGTGAATGTAATTAATAGTACTGAAATATATATATGAATGTGATTAAACAGGGAAATTTTAGATTGTGTACATATTAATAGAATAAAATTTTTTTAAAAAAATCCTTGGAACTGAAACCGCCATTACCAAGCCCCTTGAAACCACCACTTACTAACCACTTTTCAGAGTAGCCCTCCCTTACTGGTTTGTAGAATTTTCTAGAAGTTTCTACTTCCCTTTCATTCAAAGGCTCACCTCCTCAAGTTTATTCATAGGAGGCTTGCTGTCTCATGAAATAAGTTACTATTTCTTCTCCCCTTGCAGTACCTGCTAAAATCAGCTCCAACTGGTTCTAGCCACTGAGCATGCTAAGCCTCCATTTTAAGACCAACCTTGACTTACAACTGAACATGCTCCACTTAACCCTGCCCTTTCCAAACTGGATTGGCCCATGTCATCTCACCCCATCCTTAACCACTCCCTTAAGTCCACCTTCCTCAGATGGTATAAAACCTTGCTGCCCATTTTGTTTGGGACGAGTGATCTGAGTCTTGCATCTGTCTCCTTGTTAGTTGAATATGCAATAGACTCTTTCTTTTCTTGAAATCCTGGGGACTCAGGATTGGCTTCTGTGTGCATTGGCAAAAGAAGCCACTTGGTAGTAACAATTTGGCGACCATGATGGGACCAGCCATAGAAACCACTGCCTGAGGCTCCACAGCTCCTGCAGGATGGAGTTTTCCAGTCATTGACCCTGAGCAACCACTTAGACCATTTAGTCTAGAGGCTTGAGGACTAGGACTCCCTCTTTTCCCAGTCGGTGTCACCAGCCATTTGGCGCAGTTTAATTTCAAGAAAAGAAATAGTTTGGTAAACAGATGTCTTCTGGATGAGTAACATTGTTAAGGTGTCTACTTATACGTGAAACCTGTCTGGTCTCTGGTAGTGGGTTAAGTAAACTTAGCCCAGCCTGGATATCTCTTAGGATTTTTGTTGTTGTAGTTGTTGTTTTTTCTATTTTTTTCTTTTTAAAAAGATACTTAGATTACATAAATGTTACACAAAAAATATACGGATTCCCATATGCCCCACTCCTCACACCTCCCACAACCTCCCACATAAACATCCTTCATTAGTGTGACAACTTTACAGCAAGTGTTAAACACATCCTGGGGCTTAGTTCACACTGTAGTCTACACTCTCTCCCACACAGTTCTGCATGCTATTCTATTAGGATTTTGGATTCAAGTTCCACCTTAATCCAATCTTGTTAGCCTGGGTGCAGGTCCCAGGTATGAGAGTCAGTCGCAGAAGTGCTCCCACTATTGTTGTAGGTTTGAGTCTCACTCTGGTCTCTCTCCTATTGGTATACCAGTTGTAATATCTTTTGTTAGTGCAATGTATCTAACTCCCATTTCTCAGAGCATGTCCATGCCGTAAGTAAGAATCAAGCCATTGCTGCTGCACCGTATCTTTCTAATTTCCCAATTTGGTCTTTTTGAATTGATGCTTTAATTTTGTAAACATATTGTAGTCACTGCCAAAAAGGTATAACCATGAGAAATGTTAATAGTACTTTTGACCATAGCTCTTCAAAATGTATTTTGGATAATTGGACTATGTTGAGCTATGAATCGACAAGAAAGAAAAAATGAATTATTATTTTCTTTAACACAGCCTGGCCCCAATACAAATTAGAATCTGTTAAACAATGGCCAGAAAATGGATCTATAAGTTTTAATTAGGTTTTTTTAATAAAAGAGAAGAGTTTTCATAGAATGAAATCCAAACATTTTAACAATTTTGGTGCATTATCAAGCCTTCAGGGATTGTGTGGAGCTCCTGGCCCTGACTGTTCTAGCCTGCTAGGTGCCAGGGCTTGGGTGCTGGTGCTTATGGCTGTGTGGACAGACTGGGCATTGGAAGGGAGATAGCCCAGCTTCCCCAAATAGCAACAACCCCACCCCCCCCACCACCCATGCTCTTTGCCCTCTAAGAAAGCAAAGTGCCTTTTAATGTGATTGTTAAGGCTGCCCAGGGAAGCAGTAAAAATTTTTACAATTGTCCATGTCACATATTTAGGTCAAATAGATCTGATAATTGGAATTATTAGAAATGGGGGCATATAGGCTCTAATAGACACTAGGCCACCTTATTTATCTTTAATCCCTTGCCCTCATTAACCCTCCTCTTGGCATACAGAAACCATTCATATAGTTGGTGTATGAACTGAGGCAATTAGGGCATTTATGGGGGAGGCATAGGTTTGGTCTGGAGTTCTTTCCACTAATCCTGAGGGATTAGTCGGAGGTGATAAGTACAAAGAAAATGTTGCAAAATGAGCCATATTTTACATAATTTGTCCTGTAAAATGGTTTCTTTACTTACAGCGGAGCTCCAAGGGAAACCCCCAATTTGGAATTATTTTTCCTCTAATAATAATTTTGTGACGGTAGCCACAGTAGCAAGGGGGTAATTGAATACAATTGCCGATTTTCAAAAGGTCCAGTCAGTAAAGAAAAATGTCTTTGAGAGTTATAGAAGAGTTTTTCTGGATTATGCTAAAGGCAAATTAAACCAAGGTAGTATATTTCCCATAGCCCAATAGCTGGTATGCTTTTGAGGTTGGTTGTCCATAATTTTGAAATGTTATGAAAACAAAGAGAGTTTTAACCTGCAAAGGAAGAAAAAGAATAGAAAAACACGGGCTGCTTTTATATGAATGCAATTACATCATAGTTTAGCCATAATAATAAACCAGATCTCCCTACTTGCTCCAGAAAACTGTTTCAGAAATTATTCGTAATATATCTCACTGTAATACTCATGAAATGGTAAACTGAGAAAAATAAAATTTCTGAAAACCATCTCCTACTACGACTTCTGAGCTATCAGTGTTAAGTACAATAAAAACCTTAAATTTTGTTCTATTTAGGTTATGTTCTCCCTAAATTTACATAGATTTACTAATAAAATAAGCTAACATATCTATTATATCTTTAAAATGATGTAAAATGTAAATCTGTGCTTAACAAAATTGAGTTGTTACTTTGACAAACTATATTTTAAGAATAATTGTGTTATGTAGGGTGTTTGAAGACAATTTTAAGATCTTTTTGGTAACTTCAGGCATATAAAGTATGCCGGATGTGCTTTGTTAAGGAAAGAGGGTGTAGTTTAGTCATAAAGTAAAATGACTGGTTTACCCAAAATGAGAAACAGGCATGTATAGGACAAAACCTAAATGAATATAGAAAGTTACAGAAAGCTTATGGAAGTGAATTTCATTTCTTTCAATCAATGCTGGCTAATATTTGATAGGCTTATATATAATTTTTAAGAGATTTCACATAAAGTAGTAAATCTTGCTGAAACTGGAGTTTGTTTTTTCTCTCTGCAAAAATGATGAGGGTTCCTTGGATTACTAGTCTGCTCTTGGTGAGAAATTACAAAAGTGGTTTTTTTTTCCCACCTGCTACCCTGCATAAAAGACAAAAATTCTATGTCATTTCAGAATAATATTCCTGTTGTTGTTTATGTTGACCTTATCATCCTTTACTGTTTTAGAAAACATATCTGTACACTTTCAAAAGAACTAAGTCTGTTCCCTAACCTTGGTTAAATAAGGAATCAAATGTTGTTTCACAGTGACCCACTTTCTTGTTAAACATAATGTTCAAACCTGATGACTTTTTGACATCCTGTCTTCTCAAGGGCATACTGTAAATAATGTTTTGTTATATATTTTCTAGTGGGCCCCTGGAAAATCACAGGGGATTTGTTCTTTCACCTTGTGATAAAAAAAGAGGTACCGGATATAGTAAAATTCATTTGCTATGTTACGGGTTGCACGGGAAGTGTTGTCAAATCAATAGTATTTTTTAACCTTCTGTGGGTTGAACACATTTGGCAGTAACAGAACTACACTACACATACAGTGACCCCTAAGTTAATCCATGGGCTATATATAGTTAATAGTGCAATTATAAAAATGTGCTATCATCATATATAACAAATCTTCCACACTAATGCAAGGAGTTAATAGGGAGGCACATGGGACTCCCGTATTTTATGCATGATTGTTTTATAAACCCATAAGTTCTCTGATAAAGAAAAAAAAAATTTAAAGATTTCACATGGATGGATGAACAGTTTATGGGAGAGAGATTGGGAAGAAACTTTCCCTATCTATGACTTAAATATTTTCACTGATGAGTTTAAGGCCCTCTCCATTGTAAACAAGTAGCGGGAAACAGGCAATGTGCAGAGATATTAATATAGGATGTTTTAAAATGAAAAAACTTGCTTTTAAGAAAAATCACTAATATCTGGTGGAAGCACCCACTAAAAAGATAATCTTTTATAAATGCTTCATATTCTGAGCACTGAGGCTTCACCTGCACATTGAATAGCTTGATCCACGTTTTCACATTAATTTTGTATGCTCATCACAGTTTCAATAGGAATCACTTTAATATATTACCTGAAAAGTCACTGAAATGGTGCCTTTGTAGATTTTACTCAAGGGGACTTAACTCTATGTTTCTTCCTCACCGACTCTACCATTCTCTGGATTCACTGGCAACCATGAGGTCCTTGGTTTTAGTTCTTAACCCAAATAGAGCTCTAAGTCCAGCTCTTTCCCAGTAAGACAAATCTGTTAGGCATACCATTCGTGAATTTCTAGTTTTCATTATTTCTTTCAAAATTCACCAAGGCAAATATTTGGATAACAGTGAACAAATCTTACACAAGGTAATCTGTCTCTTTCTTTTTCTCTTTCTCTCTCAATCACTCACGCATTATATATATGTATACATACATAACACTGATACATAATTATCTTTTTTTCTCTTTTTTGCCCAATAAAAGCAAAATACCTTTCCTCTTTTCTTTAATCACTTTAAAATTTCATTATAAACTAATAAGGCACTAAACATTACTAAGAGTTAAGTATCAGGGCTAGAGTTAAATGTGCACCAAGCTAAAAAGAAAGCTTGGATTTTGAAGAGAAATTAGATATAATAAATTCAGGAATTTCTTAAAAATGTCCCAACCCCGCAATCTCTTCACACTCTCCACTCCTCTTCTACCATGAATAACACTTCCCTATATCTAAACTGCCTTTTCCACATCTTGACATTTTTGTCTTTCAAGAGTGTTCAAATGCCATCTACCTAATACAATCTGATCTCCCAGTCTGCATTAATCCCTAGATTCTTTGAATTTGAATAGTGATTTACATGTATGTCTTTTGTTAACTTATGATATTCTATCTACCTTGTCCTTTCTACCTCCTTTCTGTTTCTCTTTTCTACTTTTCCTTGCTCCCTTATATTCTATACTTTTTTTTAGCTTCTCTCCTAGACTCTGAGTTCCTTTGTCATTAATTTTTGTAAGCATCATAGTACCTAATCCAAGGCCAATAACCTAGTAATCACTACATAAGGAAAACAGGAATATCATTCATTAGGGGTCTAAAGGGAAAATGATTGTAGAGACAAAATAGTAAATAAATTAATAATCTGATATCCATACTAGATTTGAAAAATAATGAATCACTTTTTTTAAGTATCAGCTACATGGCCACAATATTAAAAATAGTCACAAATTCCTTCTACCTCTGTACACAATGCCCCTTTGCAAGTTGACATTGCTGATCCTCTTATCAAAAGGTTTATCTCTATTTCAACCTTGTTAAAACTGAGCTGGCCTTGTGACTTGCTTTGACCAACATAATGTGTCAGATTTATGTTGTGGGAGTTCAAGCCAAGGTCTCAAGACATGTTACAACTGTTTATCTCATGTGCTTGGAATACTGCCCTAAAACTGCCATGATGGAGCAGACATGAACCATTCCAGCTGTGACTCCCTAGACTGACCATCTGACAGCCAGTACCAACAACCATGCATGAGACCACAGCTGAGCTACCAGTGGGCTGCAGCCACAGTCACTGGCTGACCCTCACCCTAGGCAAGACCAGCAGCAAAACGTCCCAGCTTAACCCAGACCAAACAGAATTATGAGTAAATAAAATGACTGCTATTTGAAGCCACTACAGTTTGGAATGGTTTGTGGCATAGCAATAGATAATTTGGACTGCCTGCAAAGACAAAGTCATTAGTTAAATACACAGACAATTAGTTTGAGAACAAAAGTATCGCTATGGGAACAATCAACCAATTACCTCATAGTAGACAAACTACAGTATGATATAAGCAAATCATATAATTGGATTTATGGCCTTAATTCACATCTTCCTATTCACTGATATAGAACACACATGGTCTTTCAGCCAGCGTTATTTAGTATATGGCATAATTTAAAAATCTCAAAGCATAAACAACCTTTTACTTCTTTACAAGAGAGAAATTCAGGACTGCATCCAGTTTTTATGTAAATTTATTCCTCAGATTATATTCTGAATAAAAGAACCTGCCATCTCTAACATACTGATTTTAAACTTAAAACTCCAAGTAATCTTTATGTTTAGAAATATATGTGGTAGGCAGACATCTAAGATGGCCTGCAATGATCGCTGCCTCCTGGTAGTAAAATCCACTCCCCTTGATTGTGGGCTGAAACTAGTATACTGATAACCAACAGAATATGGCAAACGTAATCTAGTATCACTTCCATGATTAGGTTACAAGATATTGTGACTTCTGCCTTGCTAGCAAACTGTCTTGCTGGCTTTGATGAAGCAAGCTGCCATGTTGGAGAAGCTACTGGGCAAGAAACTGAGAGTGTCCTCTAGCCAAGAGCTAGTGAGGAACTAAGGCACTTAGTCCAAAAACTGTATCCTGCCAGCAACCATGTAAATGAGCTTGCACGTGGATTCTTTCCCAATTGAGCCATCACATGAGAATTAAGTCCTGGCCAACACTTTGATTGTAACCTTGTGAGAAACCTTGCAGCAGCTAAGCCAGGCCTGACACATAGAAACTGAGATAATAAAAGTTGTTGTTTTAAGTTTGGGGACAATTTTTATGCAAAAAGAGATAGTTAATGCACATGGTAATAATTGGGGGAAAATTGTTGCTGTTGACATGTTGGGTCTTCATTGTCCTCTTTTGAGTCTCAGCCTTAAGAAAATGTATTACTTTCCTTTTTATTTATTAGATAAGATATACTCAAATCTTCCCCTTCCTCCTTGGAATATGTGGCAGTTTGATATTATTTATGGAATTCCAAAAAGAGATTTTGTTTGTGTTTGTAAACTGGTCTTTCCTCTGTGCATGATACCCTTTGATTGATTTAAATTGATTTAAATTCAAAGGCTAATCAAGTTTAGGGCTTTGAGTCAACCATATCATTAGGGCATGCAGGGTTGAGTCTCCACCCCTTTAGTGGGCTATATAAATGGATACTCAATTAAGAAGACAGAAGAAGAAATACACAGAGGAATAGGGAGAGTGCCACAGACACGGAAGAGGAATTAACTTTGATCCTGCGACCCCAGGAAGAGAGATGAGCCCATTTGTCTGTTAATATACATCTGACCTTGTGAAGGGAACACAGCAGCTGAGCCTGGAAAGAAACAAGCCCTCCAGCCCACAGCTGAGATGGGAAGAAGCTGGGCCCATGGAACGTTAAGAGGAAGAGGAAGGCTGAACCCTTGCAGACACTGCCCGCCATCTTGCTTCAACATGTGACAACAGACATTTGGTGAGGATGTACCTCTTATGGTACCTTGAGTTGGACTCTCTAGGGCCTGGTAATTGTAAGCTTTTACCCCAAATAAGTACACTTTATAAAATCCAACAGATTTCTAGTACTTTGCATCAGCACTCCTTTTGGCTAATACAGAGCACTCCTGAAAATAGGTGTCAAGCTTCCTTCATTTCATCAAACATTTTAGCAGTACACAAATTGGAAGAAAAAGCCAAAGAAAAGAGATTGAAAAAGTAATAAGTTCTAAAAACTACAAAAATATCTTCTAAATTACCTGCCCAGTTATACAACTCAATGCAAAATAAAATGTCAATGTAATATTGTCTTGTAAGTTTCAGTATTTTACTACCTAAATACAAAGGCATATAACTAAAGTTCTAAAACTCTGGTATAATTTGTCAGGTGAATTATTAATCTAAAGTAATACAACTATAATTCACAAATTTCCTCGGTAAAATTATCCTTTGTATTATTTTTATTTCACATATATTATGTGTTTGATTTCATATTATATTAATTCTGTTGTACTTTAATTTACACTCCATATTAGTATCTTTGTTGATAATCAGATATAGTCATTTAAAACAATTACTTAAAAAGAATTCTATATTGTTCCAGTTACTAATTTATTTATTGTATTTATCTAATGTTTCATTTATTCATTGAACAATTATTTATCAAACAGCTACTATGATGGTGCAACTTGTAAGAGTAGCAAATGTACATGTGTCAGATCTCAAATGTGCACTAAATGGCCCCTAAAAGAAGATGTTCGGTGCTGAAGTATAGATAAATCAAATGAAATTAAAGCCTATTAAATTGATCTACAGCCTTGTGCCTGATAAATTAATCTACTATTTTTTATACAAAAAACCAGTAGATTAGTAGTTTATAATGGTTTTATTATTAAGGTATTGAAGTAAACGTTCTTTGGTTAAACTCATTTCATCTCATGACTTCAAGAATATATAGCAAAAATAAACACATATAATACATACAAGCCCATGAGATATAGGGAAAATTAAGTTTTGAACTTTTGTAAAAAGAAAAAAGTAATGAAAAGAAAAGAAATATTTTACATGGGTACATCATTTAATGTACTGAGAAAATAAAGTTCATTTTTAATTACTAATTTTCACCTCACCCTGGAAATCATAGATATAACTCCAGTTACCTAAGGCATTGATTGACAGATTTTGCATGGGCAAATATTTACATCATAAAGAATTTTGAGAGTAGGCACAGTGTCATTCATCTCAGGCATTTCAAATTAATATAAAATCTCTATTTCTTTTTAACGTAATTATCAGACCCCTACCCATTTATAGGGTATCTATTTTATGTAGATCCTCAATATGTATCATCTCTAATCCTCACTTTAATTCTGAAAGATAGGTATTATGAGTCCATTTTATAGGTGAGCAAACCAAATTTCTGGTCACAACTGTTGAAAGTCACAGAGTGAGTTAGTAGTAAAGTTGTGAGTCAAGCCTGGGATTGTCCGGCTTCAGGCTGCATCTTTTAAAATTCATATCATAGTGTCTAGGAAAAATGGACAAAGCCCATCCTTCATTACATACTTGATTTAGAAAGGTATGAAATTCTTGAGTAAAAGGCACAAATGCCTTGCTGGAATCTGTTGTTGATCCTATTCTCAGTCTGTTGGTTGGGTTAAGGAGTTTCCAAGAATAAAAAAGAAAATCAATCTGACTTCTGTGTTTATATCTTTTAAATTGATGGACAAGAACAAACCTGCATCTAATAAGATCATCTCATCTAATTTTAGAGTAAACAGGCCATAAACACAACAAAGTTATGCTTGTAGAAAGTGAATTCTGAAATCATTTCTGGAATATTGCCTACATTTCTGGTTGTATTATATTTCTTTAAGATAACTAAAAAAAAGAATAGATTGTAGGCTAAAAAGAAGAGGTTGACTCAGTTAGGTGTGTCCAGGGAATTGGGAGAGACACAGAGGATAAACATTTTGCCTTGGGCATCTTGAATGACAAATATTACCTCCCACAAGATGGCAATAACAGAACCAAAATATTAGGCTGAATAAATCACTGGTTTGAAAATTACTTTCTGTATCCGTTTTGTTGTCCTCTGACTTCCTTTTACCTGTAGACAATTGCTGAGAAACCAACAGTTAAAAGTTCTTGGCTTATTCTAGGAAGAGAAAAAAATATGGTGACACTAAGCTAGGAGAAAAGAAGGCTGATAGTGGAAGCAATAATGAGTTTTGTATAGATAAAGGGATAGAATATGAATGGCAGGCAGATATTATGTATTTCCATTAAGACTGGGGAATGTAGGAAGGTCAAATATAAGAAGTTTGCCCTATAGGCTGAGAGAGGCAAGAATGATTTTTCCCCCCAATGGAACATTGTCTCAAAATTATAGATTCTCTGCTAGACAACTTTTTCTTATAATCCTTTAAGTTGAGCACTGTCTTGAAAAAGGGATAGCCTTTCAATGACCTTTTCCAACCCATGATTAAAATTCAGTTTACCAGTTTTCTCATTATCTCTCAAGATATGGGTAAAATAATGATTCTATCCTAATCTGACTTGGCTATTTCAGGCTGGGAATTTCTGTTTTAGAATCCTCTGGCCACATTTCATTTTATGATGCAAAAAGTCAAGGGAGATAGATAATCTTGATAGTCTCCTATGCAATAGAGTTGCTCACTTCATTTAAATGGAAATGTGCATTTTCATGGAAATTCAGGCCTGTATTGATGAACAAAGATAAGCTGCCACTATTAAATAGAATAGTGATATAGAAAAAATAAGTGTCCTAGGAAACTCAAAAAGAACTCTAAAATTTACAGTGAAAGCTGGGCGATTTTAGAATGTATATACAGCCCAGACAATTGGATAAATTAGATTTTCTAAGATCTTGTCAGTCAGGATTTGGATGGTTATAAAGTTGAACATCCCAGAACAAAGGTTGTGGAAGACAGGCTGAATACATATATTTCTGATGAACACAGTGACTAATTAGCACAGTGACTTTTTTTTATAAACAAATACTAGCCGTCTAACAAACGTTTGTTCAGTGACTGTGTTAAGAAATGTCATGGTTCAGTGGGATATCTTTTCCTATGCACTTTTCTTTCTGATAATAATAATGCAGCTATTTTTAGCTTCATTTCTTTTAGCTCATTTAAGAAATATTTAATGATTATATATTGTGTTTTCCCTCTGGAAGCCTGAAAAGCGTTCTTAACTGTTTTTTCACCAAAAAGACATGCAGGTCTTATAAATTTTTCCTCAGCAATGAATTGTGAATATGGGCACCCCTCTTCATTCCTACTAGCAATACCTTAATTCAGCCTTGATCATCTTTCCTCTGACAATTATAACTGTCTCATATCTTGCCTCACTCCCACCTCCCCTCCCATTCTACTTCTGTCCAGCATCTACACTGACACTTAAGTCAAGAAACATTTCTACAAGAGAATACCTAATGCACACAGATGATGAGGAAGTAGAGTTTGAGAAGCAACCAAATAGGTGGAAAAACAATAAAGGGTGAAAGACTACCCAGGAAAAGTATTTACAGTTAAAAGTTGTACAAGTAAGCAGTTGTGCAAGTTATGGCATAGATGTTATTTAAGTTAATTCATTAATTCTTCTTCAGTTTGACTGAACAATGCTTTTTCCACATTCTTCTGTGGGAAATGTCCACACATTCACTAGTTTTTTCCACAAATAGAATCTTAGGAATGTGGCCTAAAGGAATTAATTAACAGAGAAGTACCAGGCAGGGGCACAAAGTGGAGAGTTCTATTACAACAGCTTTGTTTCAGAAAGCATTTTTACTTTTATGACTTTCTTGAACATGGACAGTAAAAGGACCCTGTGCATATTGTCTGAAAAGTTGATCAAAATGAATAAAGATAAAAAAGAGACAATAATGTATAGGATTTACTCCATTGTTTAGATATTCTGTCTTGGCCAAATGAGAGAAATCCTGCAATAATTTCATAGATTTCAGACAGAGCATGTTAAATATGATATTAAAATAGTCTCCTTAACAGTTGTTGTTTACTTCTGGCAGTACTTGTTATGCTTTTTTTTTTTTTTTTTTTTTCACTTTTTTTGTTTTACATTGGTGATGCCATGCTTTTTTTAGGTCATAATTTATACTTTGTTTTTTTTTGTTTTGTTTTGTTTTGTTACATATCCCTCCCCTTTTTGCTTGGTCTTGCTGTGTGTTCATTTTTTGTGTTCTTCTATGTCTGCTTTGTCTCCCCTCGCTGCGGCGACGCGCTGAGTCAGCTCACTGCGCAGGCAGCTTGCCCCGCTTGTGGGCGGGTCTGCTTCCGTTCCCGGGTGGCATTTGCTCTGTTCGCAGGAAGCTTTTTTGCTTCGTTCGCAGGTGGCTCGCCCTGCCCGTGGCGGCTTTGCCCTGCCCGTGGCGGCTTTTGCCCTGCCCATGGCGGCTTTGCCCTGCCCGTGGCGGCTTTTGGCCCTGCCCGCGGTGGCTCTGCCCCACCCACAGCGACTTTGCCTTCTCAGGCAGTCTGCCTGCTCAGAGAGGTCCCTGGGAACCGAACCCAGGGCCTCCCATGTGGTGTAACGGCACCCTATCCACTGGGCTACAGCCGGCCCCCATAATTTATACTTTGGTTGAAAAAGAAAAAGAAAAAAAACTAAAGAAAAGAGTAATTTTTTTATATTGCTTATAGTTCAGATACTAGATTTTTCTCTCTCAACTTTATAATTTCAGGTATTGGAGTTTAATTCATCCACAAAGGGCTAAAACAGAAAATGCTTCTACTGTATCTTCATGAGTATTGAACAACGCAGTATAAGAGGACACATCACATTCTCTGGGTTCAGAGAAAGAAATACAAAGATGTGCAGTGTAACTTATTCAACCTCCTCTCTCCCCCATTCCTCCATTCTTTTTCAGAAAACAAATGCCAAAACCAGATGAATGCAATACAATCATTCTTTTCATTCATTCTTTAATGCTTGTTGATGTGCTTATAGTTCAGCAGCAGAGGCTAGAGAATCTGGTTCCATTCCAAGTTGTTAATCTTCCTGATAAGACAGCCTCTTTGGCTGAGAGCATTAGAATTAAATGTATAGGACTCATGAGTCAGTTCTCAGAGGGAGATCTGGTCATGTAGCAGATGAGGTGGTCCTCTGAACATAGGGAATGGAATGATATCAGGAAGGACCCCCTCCAAATGTCCCCAGAATTCTTGAGGTAGTGCTAATTCTCTGTGCCTGGTCAGCTTTATGAGCCTTTGACTGAAGCAGTCACATGGAGCCTTGAGATTAGAGTAACTCTGAACTTTGTTTAATGTTCTGTTGAAACTCTCTTGAAATTCTTAATGGATTTTTAACATGGGCTCCTGCATTTCCATTTTGCACTGGGCTCTGATGGGAAAGAAGAGCTTTGGAAGGGACAAAGGATAATCAGCTGATTTTTTTTTTTTTTTTTTTTTTGCTTTGCAGAAGCATGATGCAGGGCTGGGGTGACCATGGCTGGATGTATTCTGTTCTCTCCAAAGGTTAACACAGATATCTAGTATCCAGAGGAGACCAATACACCCCATCAGGATCCATTCCCCTTCTCTATTTTAGTAATATGTTTCCCCATTTAGCTGCATTCATGGTTTCTCTCACAGAGCTTATATTTCTAAAATCCTTTGCATATAAGTGTGTCCAGGTGATTGTGTTTGGGCCTGTAAGATATGAGAAGAATTCTTTGCAATTTCCAAATTATTTTATGAAATACAAAGTCATATAGACTGAACACTTTCTTTCTCCTTCCCACAGAAGGCAGATGTGCTGCTGACCCAGCTTTGACCATGCAGAGAAGGATGACAGCCTAGGAGAATGCAGAGTGAAGAGCAGGAAGAACCGGGTCCTTGAAAGACCTCCTGAAAGTCTTTCTGCCAGCATAGGGTTCTTGTTTTGGGTCAAGTACTTGAGAGAGGAATAAATCTTTATTCCAGGTTCTCTTTATTACAACAGTTTAGCCTCTGCCCTAACTAATATACCTCATAAATTCTTGGGGGCTGAGTCACAGTAAATTTGTGTTTATACAGAATTGTTAGGTAAGACAGTGTTGTTAGTATTTTAAAATCCTACCTAAAGGAGAATTACTGATTTGCATTGAAATAGTATAAAACCATACTAAATTTAATTCTGGATATTGCAAAGACTCAAGGTCATCATTACAAATACTAATTATAGTAAATGTTTATAGATGTTGGGGTTTGAGTAAATCTATAATAACCTTATGACAAACTCCTGAAGTTGCATCTTCAAAATAAATTCCTAAAACATTCTAGTTTATTGCAATTTGTCTCCATTATGAAAGAAGACTATAGGATGTTAAAAATTAACTTCGTGAATCTTCTCATTGTTTGGAAACCAAATATGGGTGCTTACTATATTTTTTCCAATAACATAGCAAATGTAGGATAAATAGTTTTACTTTACATTTCTTTGTCTTAAATTTTTTCAATAACTAAAACTAAGATTTAAAATACTATATGAATAAACCAGCTACAAAATAATTAAAGAATCATATCTTCAAAGGTATAGAGTTTAAATGTACCTGCTCCAATGACTCTCTCAATGCGAATTCTTGAGGGATCAATCTCCTTTGCAAATTCATGGACTGCTAGGGATGGGTCTTCATATGTATCTGGATCAATATAAGTTTTAATTCCTGGGAAGCGTACTGCAACAAAATAAAGGAATGATAAATTAGTTTGAGTATTTTAGTAAACACGTATCTTATGAATATTAAAATGGAAGTGATATACTAAAGTAGTCATTCTTGCTAATTACTTAAATTCTTTCTTCTCTTCCTCTACAACTCTGGCTCCACCTCCCCCATTTAAAACTTAAATTACTTGAGATATAAAATTTATTTACCTTTTATAATGTAAAATAACCTGGTGGTTTCATACAGAGTAAGCTGATAGCTTCCATAAGATGCATATTTTTATTTCTGTAAAAAATTTAATCAGCTCACCCATCTACTAACACTAATATATTTCACATCTGACCTAACACAGGGCATGGAGGTTACAGCCTCCCCATATAACAAGAAGTACTTTAGAGTCCCTCCTGGGCTCTTTGTATTCTAAGCACTAGGGTTTCTCAAACTCATGGCCCAGTCCTGTGGTCTTTTCCCTTCCATAATCTCTCAAGTAGAAAAGAACAAACCCAATGGCACAGTGACAGGGAGGGCTGATAAGGATATTAGCCCTTTTCTGTGTCCTTGTAGTGGCTTCCATGGCCAGACTGCATATAATCATATGATCTGGAAAAGGATCCACTGTCTAATCTGGAATGAAGGATGGGAATCATAGACCCAGATCTGGTCACTTGGTTGTGTAGCTGCTGCTCATTCCCTGGTGGGGTGGAGTGTTCGGATCCTATGAACATTTAGGGTGATGAATAAGGAGGGCTAGAAAATGTGAATGCATGGCTGCATATTCATTTGTGTGTATCTGAGGAAGACACAAACTGCCTGTGGAATTGAGGCAGGCTAGATTAGGGCAGAAAAACACGCCTGTGGAACACGTGGCCGTGGGAATCCTCCTTGAGGGAAAGACCCTACAAAATGGCTGCTGGAAGAACCTCGTGAGAATTTCCCATTCAGAACAGGACTTCATCTGGGATCAAGGAAATGCCCCAGGTATTCTCAAGAGGACTAATCTTTGGGCCCTCTCAGGGTATTGATGGGTAACCAATCAAAATAGCAAACAACTGGGATTCCTCCCTTGACATTAGC
>PVKH010000647.1:0-35708 GCA_004027955.1 Chaetophractus vellerosus
GTTCGATTCCCGGGGACCTCTCCTAGCGGGCAGACCGCCTTGAGAATGGCAAGCCGCCATGGGCGGGCCGGAGCCGCCGTGGGCAGGGCAAGAAGCTGCCACGGACATGGCAAGAGCCGCCACGGGCAGGGCAGGTCGCCCGCAGATGGAGCGCAGCCAGCCACCCGCGAACTGAAAGCCGGCCATGAACGGACGCAGAAACCGCCCACAAGTGGGGAAAGCCGCGCCTGCGCAGTGACCACTCTCAGCGCGTCGCCGCAGCGGGGGGGAAGGGGAGATATGTAATAAAATAAATAAATCTTTAAAAAAAAAAAAAGAACACACATACACGCACACACACAAAAAGCTAAAATCTTCTCTTCAGGGCATTTGGATGGATTTTTAGGAAACTTACATAGCTAATCCTCATTAGTTGCCCAATCAGAAATTGCTATGGGGTCAATCAATGTAGAGGAAAGTAGTCTTCTAAGACAGATTGGGGAAAAAAAGCACTTACAAAAGAACATTAACTTACAGTAAAATAAGAGTTAAAACTTGAGCCTCATATGAAAGAGACAACTCTATAGTACATAAAAGAATAATCATGACAATTAAAATTTCTAAAATATATCACTAAGTCTATAAGTCTATAAAACTTTACTTTCACATCCATAAATCAAAAATTACCACAACACTTTCTGTCTGGCACAGATAACTATTTTGTCACACATTTTATGATTTATGTTTTATGTCTGAGCAAGAAAAAGTATGTCTTTTTAAAAACTTAGGTACTTTTTTCTTCTGTTCCACTTACCTTAGCCCAGTAGCGAAAAGCTAACACCAAGGGAGTAAAGACAGGTTCCATTTTGCCAAGAGCAGCAAGTAAATCTGTAGTGAGGCATGCCATATCATTCCCTGCACTCACTCTACAAAGTAAACCACTGTGAATAAGAAAGAAGCAAATTTTGATGTTTTACTACTTTAAACAGCAGAATAATTCAAAATCTGTGGCTATCCTTTCTATTCACCACATTTTTTTTTCACTTACCATATTTTAAGGTCTAAAAAATCATAATAAAAATAAATGTCTTAATAAATTTTGAGCTAAATTGAACACTATATCATTTCCATCACTAAAGAGCCATATAAATTAAAGAAAGATGATTTTAATGTTCATTTGTACCTCAGAAATAAATTTCAACTTTATTACTTAAGTTTATGAAAAATTACCTTTAAAAGCAACATTAAGATTTACCAAAATCTGATTTAGAGAGAAGGACATTGATCTCTTCAATGTTAAATAGTGCAATACATCTTCCTAGTTTGTCCTTTTTATTTTACAAATGATAAAAACTAAAAATGATATACTGAACCGACCAGCTATACTTCTTGACTCTAATTTTTCCTATTAAAGCTTTCATTCCTCAATTAATATGTTATTTTCAAAAGAGAATAGAATGGATTTGCATGTTAGCACACAGATAATGCTTATATGCAAATGGAAACAGGAGCTTAAATGAGGTGACAGAATTGTAGTGGAGATATTTTGAAGTCAGAGAGAAAAATGCATCTGTGGTTGCCTCAGAGAGGCAATTTAACATTATGTGGTGGAAAAAACAGTGGGAATAACAATACCTGCATTCCAATTCTGGTATTCCCCTAAATGACATGAATTTGGACAAACTGTTTAAGCCTTCTGTGATGCCTGCAGAACATGGACTTGTACATCCCCACGATCAAGTGAGAGACTCATAAAATCTCATATTATTGACAGATATCTCCTGTTGATTCTGTTTCCCTAGAGAACCCTGACTAATACAGCTTGGTACTGGGAGTGGTTCTTGAGGAACAGAGTCTTAAACATGAAATGGGTAGTGGAAGAAGGTAGTGATAAATATGACCTTTGACCATGCGACCAGTTACAGAAACGAGGACTGTAATAGTCATGAACCTTTCTTCCTTGTTTCGTTAGGAGTATGATTGTATATGTACACAAAAGGAACTTCTTTGTTTTCTTCCCCAACCTTTTCCCCTATCATATGAAAAGCTGTATTAATTTCATATCATAATATTTAAGGATGTCAAGTTTAAGAGTGAATATTACCCAAGGACTTGCACCCTATTCTGTAGGGAATTAATGCATTTCCAGTTGTACACAGGCAAGTTGAACACTGTTAGGTGGATACATATATATGTATGCTTGTCTGTTATTGTTTTTACTTAGAGACTAAGTATGGTTTAAGGTAATATGTACGGTTGCCGAATTGACAAGGGGTGGACTGTGATGGTTAAGCTAATGTGTCAACTCGGCCAGGTAACTGTGTCCAGGTGTTTGGTCAAGCAAGCACTGGGCTAATTGTAATACAGGAACATTTATGGACTTTGGTCACCAGTGAATTTACTGCATGGATGTCTGATTACATCTGCATCAATCAGAGAGATTGCCGTCAGCAATGGGTGACGCTTTTACCCAATCAGCTGAACGCCTTAAAAAGGGAAGTGATTTCAACATTCAGAGAGAATTTCCCAGCTCGTCTTTGGACAGCCAATTTCTCCGAGAAACTCATCAAGGACCTTCACTGGACTTTCATCGGAGACCCTGGTTTGTAGCCTGCCTGCAGAACCTGGACTTGTGCATCCCCACGGTCATGTGAGACACTCTTATAAAATCTCACATTATTGACAGATATCTCCTATTGATTCTGTTTCCCTAGAGAGCCCTGACCAATACACCTTCCAAGCCTAAATTTTCTAATTTACAAAATAAGGAGGATGAACTACATCTCCACAGATCCATCTTTGAGTAATAAAATACAGTTAATCTTAAAATGTAAGAAATACACTAATAATCAATAAAAGAAACACTAGACCCTTTCCGTATTATACCCATGTCTCCCACACTGACCTCAAATACATTTGTCTTAATTTCCTTTTCCAAAGGTACTTTGCTCTTTAAGTCATATAAACATCTGATGAGAAAGGCAAGATCAATCTTCAATGATTCATTCAATTTTAGTGAATTAGATTCTAATAGACTAACAGTTCCTTGAGAAGCGGGACTGTTTCTTATTTATGTGTGGATTCCCAGAGTCAAGCAGAACCTAACATATAGTAAGAGTTCAATACTTTTGGGTGAGTGAATGAATTTAAGAGAAAAATTAAATTTTGCTAGAGTATTTTATTTTCAACTGTCTGGTAATTCTATTTCTTGTTCACAAGTTCTAGGTAAGCTAGCTATTTTTAATCAATAGAAATAAGTTTAGTCATATCAAGGAAAGGAAATTTTTAAAATAAAAATTTTCTCTCTTAGAACTGTTCTCTAGTTACTTAGTTGTTGTTTTTTTTAATACTTTATTTTCTCTTCAATATTACCAACCTTTTCCGATCTTTGCACACCACAACAGGAACTTTAGCATGAAAATCAGATTCCACATCTACATATGATGCTAACACAGAAAAATAAAAACAAGTAAGTAATGCCAACATCTCTCAAATGTTTAGTCTCTAGTAAACATTAATAGTTTCCTTGTAAATCACTTTCATTCCTTCTGTGTAATAGTCTACTATTTTCCTTATGAACTTTAACTCAACAGAATCTCTTACCTCTCTTGGTATCATTTGCTGTATATCACAAACCACAGGTACAGTCCCAAATATTGTCTGAAAATTATAATCACCTTAAGAAAAAAGGTCTAAACATCACTAAAAGTTTGAATATTTCCAAGTAAGTATAAAATCTAGTCAAAGCTGTTAAACCTTCACAGCTACAGTAAAGAGAGGACACCACTTACTTGAGAGGGCTATTCCACACCTACTATGTATAGACACTTTAGTTCTTTAAAGTATCCTTGCAAGTAGAAGGCTAACTCTGCTGCTGGCCTCATGTCCTGTTAATATCTGAAGAGTCCATCCAATGAAAGCTCTTAAGGAAGGACTAACAAGGTGAAGCAACCTCCCCTCTGAAGGTTTCTTTATACCTCCAAGATAGGCCCCATGCCATAAATGTCTAATATAAATAAAGATAGTTGGATTAACATTATTTCATTTGAAGTTCAAAGAACATCTTTTAGTAGTACTAGTTGGAATGATTAATTTATTCAAAATACATGTGCTGAAGATCTATGTACCAGAATTGTGTTATGCACAGGATATATGACAATGAGTAAGACAAAAAGAGCTCAATGTGGGTTTTAGAACACAAGTAAACAGATAAATCCTATAGATGGGAAGTCTCTAGAGGGTACAATGAGGGCATAAAGAAGGGAGTAGTGGGGCCGGCTCGATAGCCCAGTGGATAGGGCGCCGGCATACCACATGGGAGGCCCTGGGTTCGCTTCCCGGGGACCTCTCCTAGCGGGCAGACTGCCTTGAGAATGGCAAGCTGCCATGGGCGGGCCGGAGCCGCCGTGGGCAGGGCAAGAAGCTGCCACGGACAGGGTAAGAGCCGCCACGGGCAGGGCAGGTCGCCCGCAGATGGAGCGCAGCCAGCCACCCGCAAACTGAAGCAAGCGCCGGCCGTGAACGGACGCAGAGACCGCCCACAAGCGGGGAAAGCCGCGCCTGCGCAGTGACCAGTCTCGGCGCGTCGCCGCAGCGGGGGTAAGGGGAGATATGTAATAAAATAAATAAATCTTTAAAAAAAAAAAAAAAAGAAGGGAGTAGTCAATCAATTTTACAATGAGGCTGAGTTTTGTAAAAATGTTATGCGACTTAAGACTGCTCTACTCACATTTTTAAAATATTTGTGTGAGGTTGACACTATCCAGTAAGTCTGAAGGGTAAAAAGTATATGCCCACCACATATCTGCAATATTGCTTTAGAAGTTTTGTGCAATTAGAAACAAGTATTTATTAATAAAGGAAACCATATGAAAAATCCCTTTACAAGATAATAGTTCACTCCTTAAAAATTAAATTCCCAGAAAAATGGCAAGAAGCAGCTGATTAATAATAGAGGGCTGGTGGGGCAGACAGAGAGTAACAAAGTATAAAATTGATATAAGAGCCAATGAGAGAATAAGGCTAAGGCTAAAAGCCAAATGCAAATATTTTTGCCGGGTACTTTTAATGCATAAAATTTAAGTTAAGATGATAATAGCAATAACAACAGCAGCAGCAACAAATTAATAAAGAGTTTACTATATGCCAGGCACTTTTCCAAGCTATGGCTTAACTCATTTATCTTCACAACAACCTTCTGATCAAAGACATAATATTATTGCCATATTACAGATGAGAAAACTAAGGCATATACACATAAATAACTTGCCCAAGGACACATAGCCAATAAGTTGCAAAGCTAGACTCTAAGCCCAGAAAGTCTGGTTTCAGAGCCTGAGCTCTTAAGAATTTATTTTATAACAAGAAAAGCAGACTCCTTTGAAACAAGCATCTAATAAATAAAAACCAAGAAAATAATCTTTCAAATTATATGACCTGCGGCCTGCCATATAATAAATTGAGACCGCTGTAATTGTTTAACTTTATTTGGAAAGTTTTTTTTTTTCTTTTTTAAGATTTATTTTTTAATTATTATATATCCCCGCCCCCCGCTGTGTTCATTTTTGCTTTTTTTGCATTCTTCTGTGTCTGCTTGTCTCTCCCTGCTGTGGCATCCCGCCGAGTTAGCTCACCGCACAGCGGCCTGCCTGCTCGCGGCAGCTTGCCCTGCCCATGGCAGCTTGCCTTCTCGAGGCGGTCTGCCTGCTCGAGGAGGCCCCGGGAACCAAACCCGGGGCCTCCCATGTGGTAAACCGGAGCCCTACCAATTGAGCTATAGCCGGTTCCCTGGAAAGTATTTTTAACTATAGGAATGTCCTTTCTACATCAAAAGCAATACAGATAGACAAGGTACACACAAAAACTTACTCAGTATGATTTGGTTTATGTAACATAAATTATTAAACTAGGTTAGTATCATTGTTTTAAGTAGAAAAATAAATAGATTTACTCAGTGCATGCACATATTTTCTTTTTTCCAATTCTCACCCTAAATATTCCTTCATCAATGACCTCCTAGTGGTTATAAGTTTTCTGTTCTCTTTTATAAAAGAAATGCTTACATTCAAAGCTAACAATTTTTTTAATTACTCAAAGGCAGCATTTGTTTTACATATCTATTTTTAAATGGTATTTTGATGTACCCAACATGCAAATTATCTTTTCTAGTACATCTATCAAATAAATACATATATTTATCTATCTTTACCCTATATATTATGGTGTAATGATTCAAATATGCTAGGATTTTTCATTTTAACTTGATTAGCCATATAAAAAACATGATGCAAGTATCTTTCAAAAATCTTACTTAGACAAATTTTTTTAAAAAGAAAGAAACGTACCATTTTTTTTAAAAATCCCAAGCACTTGTATCAGAAGATCTGGATGATTCATCTAAAAAAGTTCCAATTTAAATCAATATACTAATTTCAAAGTTCAAATAGCAGAATGTAGAGAACTCAAATTCATTAAAGAATAACATTTTTTAAAAATCATGCTCTGAATTTGATAACAGAAAATACAGTTTATACCAAGTTATGTTATCTTAAGTCTTATTTTTGAAAGTAGAAACTAATAAATGATATAGTACTATTATTCCAGCAACACTTCTAGAATTAAGAGTGAGAAATGGTTCTGGAATTTCATGCAAAATATATGGGAAGAAGTTCATTTGCCAAATGATTATTAAAAATGATTATTAAAAAGAACTTGTTAAGATAAGGAATACAGACAACTTTTAGGGATAGAAACAACTAGCAGTTTGGTGAAAAGGCTAAGAGTAAATACTATTTTACACAGCAAGCTTGTCAAATGGTTTTAGTTTAATGTGTACTTTACTGCTATTTAAAAGTACTTAAGAATCATACATTAACTGTAGAGTAAATGGGTATAACCACTGAGAAATTAAAACACCAAATTTTTATACAAATCAAACTTCTTTGAGCACATTATTATTCAAAAAATTTTAAACCCAGAAACTAATGAATGATTATTTTTAATGTCTAATGTATCAATAAATAGGCAATGTTAACAGTCTATACAATATTGGTTCTGTTGCTAATGATACCAGCTACTACTTATTTAATATACACATCAAGTATCAGGCAGTATACTAAAACACCTGATATATATCATCTTATTTAATACAAAAGTTATCCCTGTTTTGGAAATGAGGAAGCCAAGGCTCAGAGAGGCCAAGTAACTTGCTCATTGCAGTCAGGATTTGAATTCAGATGTGTCTGATTTCAAAGTTTCATTACTTTCTAAATTGCAATAACTATAATATATAATTATATATAACAATAAGTATATATTAATTATAATAATTCTATAAGTGATAACTATTTAACATGCTAAAATATAAGCACTTTTGCTTTCGTAAGACTGTCTTCCTCTTCCACTTCCTTTTTTTCTGTCCCTTTTTTCTTCTCCCCTGCCTATGTCTTAGGCCTACTAATGGTTAGTTATGGTGCTAACACTCTACAAATAGTTTTGTAGTCCCATACTGTTCTCTAAAAAGATAACTGTTAAAACATACTAAGTACTAGGGAAGAGCCACACAGAAAAAGGTTCTTTTCTAATTACTTACCTTAGGAGGAAATTTTATATCTATATTAACATCACTACTTTTCAGAGCAAACTTAGTCAGAGATGAACCGTACAACCTAAGAGAACATTCTGGAAAAAAGAGAAAACATCAAAGCATGATATAGTGTACAAAAACAGGATCCTTAAAACACAGTGGTATGAAGATTGCATAGACTTCAAGTCTATGATATTTCTAGTGCAGCAATTATAGAAGAAAAATATACTTTGTGATTGATGAATAAAATAATAATAGTGTTTCTCAGTTATGGGGTACAGGAACAGGGAAGGGAGATAGAAATTATCCATAAAAACTCAGTATTTAAACAAAATTTTAATAATAGTTCATCTTAGAGTGACACAGTATGTTTAGTATTCAACATTAAAAGTAAAAAATGTGCTAACCTAGCTATAGCTACTGTCACAAGCTACATTTATTTATTTTTAGATATAAGAGACAGCACTTGGAGTAGGGAAGGAATCACAGGTTTCAATGCCAATGTTTCGTAAAAATGCAAAATGAAGTCAAGATACTTGATACTACAAAACTAAAACTCAAAAAACTCTGTGGCTCTCAAGAGTTCATAGTACAAAATAAATAGGACTAATAACACAATACCTACATCTTTGTTAGATCATCAAATGTGTTATTTCAAAAACTTAATAAGACAAATTTTAAAAGCATCTCAACGGAGAGCAAGCTGAAAATAATATGATTGGTACTGACCAGGTAAGTGTTTTAGTTTCTTAGAAAGTACAAGTTTACATGCAGTTGCATATATATATGAAAGTCTACTTTTCAAGCTTTCAAAATGACAAAAAAAAAATCATCCATGTCAATAAAATCATAAAATTTCATTTCTATTCTTTTAACAATAGCAAATTATTTTTATGTATAATTTAAATTAGTATTCAATGTATTTTAGGTAGAAAACCACAACACTACAGAGATAATTAAGAGAAATGAAAATATATTCTATTTTAAACATTTCAATCTTTCATCCCTATAAGTTTCATAATGGAACTATACAAAACAATGATTGATCAATTTTGGTAAGAAAGAAGTGTTATTTAAGATGCATTTACTTAAACCTTATACTGAAGAAAAAGAAATGGTACTAAGCAAATAGTCTACACATAAGTGTCTAAAATAAATCTGGCCTGACTCCCCCTTTCATCAAAAAAAATAAATGCTCTATGAAAATGGAGCAGAGTCAAAAGAAGTAAAAGTGCAGGGGGCAGATGTGGCTCAAATGGTTGTGCGTTCGTCTCCCACATGGAGGGACCTGGGTTCGATCCCCGGGACCTCCCGGTAAAAATAAAGAAAAATACAGGTGTGTGGGCCGCCAGGTCCTGCGAGCGGGTGCACTGTCAGGCCCCATGCGCAGGTGCACCATCAGGCCCTGTAAGCAGGTGAGCCCCCCAGGGCCCATGCGCAGGTGCACCATCAGGCCCCGTGTGCGGGTGAGCCGCCAGGCCCCGTAAGCCACACAGCAAGATGATGACATAACAGGAAAGTGACACAAGGGATAGCCAAGACAAGATGCACCGAAAAAACAGAAACTAAGGTGGCACAGGCAGTAGGATGCCTCTCTCCCACATCGGAGGTATCTGAGGATCAAATCCCAGTGAAGACAGGAGGAGAAGGATGAGAAGAGAGGGCAGGAAACAGACACAGAGAGTTGCCCAGCGAATGGACACAAAACAGCAAAAACGGGGGGATAAA
This sequence comes from Chaetophractus vellerosus, assembly GCA_004027955.1. Classification (NCBI taxonomy): domain Eukaryota; kingdom Metazoa; phylum Chordata; class Mammalia; order Cingulata; family Chlamyphoridae; genus Chaetophractus; species Chaetophractus vellerosus. Next base: position 9,293 of record PVKH010000647.1, read on the forward strand.
AATTGATAAAAGTAAATAAATAAATAAATAAATCTTTAAAAAAAAAAAAGAAGTAAAAGTGCAAATTCTATTTCCACAGTCCATTGTCAAAGTAAACTACATTCTCTCCAACACCAGACAACAGGAATTTTACTCAGTGACTGGTTGGAATGTTTATATTTAAGATAATATAACTGAAAAGTCCATTCAAAAATCAATGACACTAAAAAAAAAAAAAATCAATGATACTGAAAAACTGATATAAAATATATTTGGCCACTAAGAAATTATCCTATATCTGACATTCTAAAAATCTCATTACCAAAATTATGCTATGCCATAATTTTCAATTTTCTTTTGAAATATTCCCCCCTTCCAAAATTTTTTACATCACCCATAAAAAAATTAAATTCATCTACTTTTAAGATGGGAAAAAAGAGAAAGAAAAACATTAGGAAAATTACACTAAATTCAAGAGGACGCAAAGGGAAGAGTTTTGTGATTTTAAAAATTAAGTATAAAATATAATTGTACCTGGTAAAAATGTTGTTATAACCTTTGACATTTCCTCCACAATTTCCTGACGGACTCTGAGATCATCATCTGTTATTCCTTGTTCTTTTGCTAATTCAATAACTGCGACACTTAAAGCAGCCAAGTGGGCAGGGGAAGGAGGTGGCAGAGAACGAAGCTCACTTTCTTCCTGCTTTTCCTATTAGTATAATATTTAACAACAACAGAAAAGTTTCTATTTTATTGTCCTTATATTTAGGAGGGAAGAACAGAAATATATTAACTCAAATATTCACTGAGCACCTTCCATGTGCCAGATATAAGACACAAAGGATCCAGAAATGAACAAAAGAGACCTAGGAGCTTGCCTTTGAGAAGCTGGATTAGAGGAATTGGAGGTGCTATGGGGAAGGTTGCTATTAAGTATAAAAGGAATAAAATTTGTTCTACTATTCTGTCTGCATAAATTCTGAAATGCTACATCAAGGACAAGTTAGCGTAAGCACAAAAATTAGCTGATAAAGATAAATTGTCTTAGATATAGTAGGTGGTCTTAAAATAGCTCTGATCAGCATATGCAGTATCAGGTTTAAATGATCACAGGAAAACAAAGGCTCAATCACCACATCTGATAGACTGCCTACTATTTACAATTGATTTTTCTCTGTTCAAAATGTTCAAAAAAATACTACTCTGCTAAAAGTTTCAAAGCCAATTTAAACCAAGTTGCTAAAAAGACTATTATATTACATGTGCACAATGACTTTTTAAAATTAGTTTATCTTTCTTATTATTAAAAAAAACCACAGGCTAATTGCAAACAATACATAAAACATAGGAAAACACAAAGAAGAATACAATCCATAATCTCATGCCCCATTATTAGCTTCATTTTTTCCTCAATTTTTATTTACTTTTACAGCACAATCCTCTTATGAAAATGAAAGAATCTGAAGATAAACAAGTCAGTTACATTTTTTTAAACAGCAATTAATCCTTATTATAGATGTAAAAAAAAGATCTGTGGCATATTTTCTTTAGAAAGATCTTTTGCAAATTTTATTAACTTCATTTTTTTAAACTCAATTGAAACCATACTATTTCTTTCATTTAGTATTATATCATCGACATTTTCTACTTCCACTGTTCAGTCAAGAAATAATATCTTATTATAATATCTTCAGATATAATCATCAAAAGCAGGTGACCTTCTCCCAATTATAGTTAAACAACAGACTTTGGTCCATTTCTAATGTCACTCATTGTCCCCATACTCAAGGTTACTATAAGTAAAGTTTACCTGAGGCATAGAATTATGAAACATGAGAGGTAAGTCAACTCATTTTTATAAGTGTCTATGACCATTTCTGCAGTTCCTTACTATGTCTTGAATGAGCATCTAAATTTGTAGTACTATTACTTTGTTATTCATCCAAGGAATTAAAAGCAACATACTTAATGAAAAAAATGATACATGACTATCATGCAACAAAACTATTTTTATACACATGGAAGAACCACAAAGTGCTCAGGATTATATTGCTAGATTGTCATGGAAATGAGAATATAAAAGTCAATCAGAGGGGGCCTGCTGTAGCCCAGTGGATAGGGCACTGGTTCACCACATGGGAGGCCCTGGGTTCGGTTCCCGGGGACCTCTCCAAGCAGGCAGACCGCCTTGAGAGGGCAAGCCACCATGGGCGGGGCAGAGCCGCTGTGGGCAGGGCAAAAAGCCACCACAGGCAGGGCAAAGCTACCACGGGCAGGGCAAGTCGCCCGCAAAACGGAGCAGAGCCACCTGCAAAACAGAGCAGAGCCGCCCACGAGCGGGACAAGCCACCTGCACGGCGGGCTGACTTGGCATGTCACCGCAACGGCGGGACACAAAAAGCAGACATAGAAGAACACACACACACACAAAATAAACACACAGCAAGAACAAGCAGAAAGGGGGGGGTTATGTAACAAAAAAAAAAAAAAGTCAATCAGAAAACATAGTTCTCTGCTTAGCCTATCCTACTCTCTTTAGAATACTGTTTCATCAAACATTCTCATTGATATTCTCATATTTCCCTGTCACAAATATGTTGAATGAAGTCCTTGCTCTCATGTAATTTACATTCTAGTTAGAGGAAACAGACAATAGACAAATAAATAAATATACAAGATCATGTCAAGTAGTGCTATGAAGAAAAATAAAACAGGGTAAGGGACTACAAGGTGATGGGAAGGGATGTTATTTCAGAATAGAGTGGACAAGGAAGGCTACTGTGATCAGGTAACATTTAAGCAGACACCTGAAAGAAGACAAAGAGAGGAACATTTAAGTTTCTGGGAAAAGAGCATTCCAGATAAAGCTAGGATTTGCATTCCAGACAGAGATAGTCTATAGGATTTGCTAATGGTTTGCATGTGCAGTTTAAGAAAAAGAGATAAATCAAGGATGACTCCAAAGTATTTGTCCTGAGCAACTGGTGAGTGGCGATCCTTTTACTGAGGTGAGGCAAATTCCAGAAAGTAGGAAAACTTACCCAACAGGCCAAAACCTCCTAATTGGTCCCATTTTCAAATGTTTTCCCTTCATTCCCTTCTCCATATTGCTACCAGTTATTCTCCTACCCTCAATGGCACCAATAAGATAATGATGCACCACCTTCTTAAGATGCACCATCTTCTTAACATGGAATATAAAGAAATTTGGTCTCAGCCTTTCTACTCCCTCCAACACTTTCAACAGACACCTATACTTAGTTACCAGTCTCCAAATACTATATGTAGCTCCAAATGTCGATCAAAATTCATTTTTTAAATTATATATCCCCCCTTTCTGCTTGTTCTTGTTGTATTGATGTTTTTGCATTCTTCTGTGTTTGCTTGTCTCCCCCCCACCCCGCTGCAGCGACCCGCCGAGTCAGCTCACTGTGCGGCGGCCTTGCCTGCTCGCAGGCAGCCTTGCCTGCTTGCGGGCGGCTTGTCCTCCCCCCGCAGGGGCTTGCCCTGCCCGTGGCGGCTTTGCCCTGCCATGGCGGCTCGCCTTCTCAAGGCGGTCTGCCCGCTCAAGGAGGCCCTGGGAACCAAACCTGGGGCCTCCCATGTGGTAAACCAGCACCCCACCAATTGAGCTACAGCCGGCCCCCAAAATTCATTTTTAAAAATATGGATATCCCATTATTCTATAACCATTTGTTGAAAACACTATTTTTCTCCATTGAATTGTCTTTGACCTTTTTGACCTTTGTCAAAAATCAGTTGTCTATATATATGAGTCTATTTTTTAGACTCGCGGATCTGTTTGTCCGTTTGAAGCCAAAAGCACATTATCTTGAATACTGCAGTTGTGTAAGTCTGGAAATCAGGTAGTGTTAGTCCTCCAACTTTGATCTTCTTTTCAAAGTTGTTTTGGCTCTTCTAAGTTCTTTGCATTTCCATATGAATTTTAGAATCAGCCTCTCAATTTAAGATTTTGAATGGGATTATGCTGAATTTATAGATCAATTTGAAAAGAACTGACACTTAACAGTATTGATTCTTTCAACACATGAAAAAAATATCTCTCTCCATTTATTTAGCTCTTCTTTAATTTTACTCAAGAATGTTTTGTAGTTTTCAGTATACAAGCGGTACATATCATTTGATGCTATTATAAACGGTAGCTTTAAAATTCCACTTTTCTATTGTTTATTAGCATAAAGAAATACAATTGATTTTTTCATATTGATCTTGTACTCTACAACCTTGCTAAACTCACACAATAGTTCTAATAACTCTTTTCTAGGTTCTATCATATTTTCTACATAAACAATTCTATGGTCTGCAAATTAAAAAAAAAGTTTTACTTCTTCCTTTCCAATCTGGATGGCTTTTATTTCTTTTTCTTGCCTGATTGCACTAGCTAGATCTCCAATACAATGTCAAACAGAAGTGGTAAGAGTGGAAGTTTTCTTTTATTGCAATGTCATGGTCTGGTTTTAGCACCAGAATAATGCAAAGTTCATAGACTGTGTTGGGAAGTATTTCTACTCTTCAATATTCTGGAAGAGTTTTTGTAGAACTGGTATTAATTGTTCATTAAATGTTTTGTAGAATTCACCAGTTAAGCCAACAGGGTATGGCATTTTCTTTGTGGCAAGTTTTATAACTACATATCAAATTTTTTTTTATAGATTTATTTATTTTTTTATTACATATCCCCCCCCTTTCTGTGTGTCCTTTCTTCTGTGTCTTTCTATGTCTGCTACTTGTCTCCCCCCGTCTTTGCGGCGACGCACTGAGTCGGCCCTCCGTGGCGGTGGCTCGCTCCGTTCGAGGGTGGCTCCATTCCGTTTTCACGGGCGGCTCTGCTCCATGTTTTGCGGGCAGCAGTCCTCCATGTTTTTTGCGGGCTGCCGGCTTCTGCGGCGGCTCGCAGGCGGCAGCTCCGCTTTTTTCACGGGTGACTTTGCCATGCCCGTGGGGGCTCCGCCCTGCCCGTGGCGGCTTTTTTTGCCCTGCCCACGGCGACTCTGCCCCGCCCATGGCGGCTTGCCTTTCTCAAGGCCGTCTGCCCGCTCGGAGAGGTCCCCGGGAACCGAACCCGGGGCCTCCCATGTGGTACCTCAGCGCGCTCTTTATCCACTGAGCTATCTAGCCAGGCCCTACATATCAATTTTTAAAATAGATTAGGGTTAGTACTTCTTGAGTGAGATCAGGTAGGTTCTGTCTTTCAAGAAATTTGTCCATTCCATCTATGTTGTCAAATTTACTGGCATAGTATTATTCATAATATTACCTTAATATCCTTTTAATGTCTATAGAGTCTCTATGGTGTCATCTCTGTCATTTGGATTGGCTATTTGCATTTTCACTCCTTTTTTCTAGATCAGTCTGGCCAAAGGTTTATCAATTTTACTGGCGGCCTCAAATAAAAAGTATTTGGCTTCAATTATTTCTATTATTTTACTGTTTCCCATTTTATTAACTTCTGCTGTGATCTTTACTATTTCCATTCTTCTGCTTACTTTGGGTTTATTTAATCTTCTTTTTTAAAATATCTTAAGGTTGATGCTGAGGTCACTGATTTGACACTTTCTTCTTTTCTAAGATAGGTGCACAGTCCTATAAATTTTAAAGTACTCCTTTAGCAGTATCCCACAAATTTGGGTAAGTAGTGTTTTCGCTTTCATTCAGTTTAAAATACTTCCTAATTTCCACTTTGGTTTCTTCTGTGACCCATCGGTTATTTAGACATACGTAATTTAGTTTCCAGATATTTGGGAATTTTCCAGCTATGTTTTCTGGTATTGAATTCTAATATAATTCTATTGTGGTCAAAGATTATACTTTCTATGACTTAAATTCTTTGAATTGAGAGTTGTTTTATGGCACAGAACATGGACTGTCTTGTTTCATTTGCCCTTGAAAACAATATGTGTGTGTATTCCGCTGTTATTAGATGGAGTGGATTATAAATGTCAATTAGGTCACAGTGGTTGCTATTGTTGTTAAACCTTTTACTTTTATATATGTTTAAAATGCCACAGTACATTGTTTAAGCAGTCAATTTAATGCTTTAGAAGAACACTGTCTTAGTTTGCTAAAGGGCTGCCAATGCAATATACTAGAAATGTGCTGGCTTTTATAAAAGAAATTTTATTAGGGGAAAATCTTACAGTTCCAAAGCCATGAAATGTCCAAATCAAGGCACTATCAGAGATACTTTCTCACCAAAGTCAGCTACTGGTGATTCTAGCATCCTGCCACATGGCAAGGCAAGATGGCAGCCAATCTCTGCCAAGGTCCCCATCTTCCCCTCCAGGGTCATAGTTACCTCAATCTCATCTGTGAGCAATCAGGCATCTCTCCTCGGGGCCTGGTCTCTCAGAGCTGGAGCCTTAAGGGACTTCTCTGTCCTTCTGCAGCCATAGGTGAACTTGGAATCCTCTCTCTGACATGGCAGGGTCAAAATGGCAGAGCTCCCTTTCTCTGTGTCTCTCATTTCCCTATGTGTGCTCTTGGTTTATATAAGACCCAGCTAGAGGGTGGAGGAGACCCAACCTGGGTCATGCCTCACTGACATAGTCCAATCCAAGGCCCTAAAGAAATCTAATTGAAAGTAATCTAATCAAAGTGTTCCTTAATTGAATCTAATGCAATCAAAGGGTCTCACATCCACAGGAATGGATTAGTTTTAATAACACGATCTTTTCTGGGATTCACCAAAAAAAACTTCAAACTTGTCACAAGCATTAAACATTAAGGGGAAAAATCTTATGTATTTACCCATGTAGATACCATTTCTGGTGCTCTCATTCCATTGCATAAATCCAGATATCCATCTGCTATCATTTTCCTCCTACCTGAGGAACATTCTTTAAGCATTTCTTGTAGTGAGGATCTAGTGGTGATTAATTATTTAACCTTTTATATGTCTGAACACAGTGCTTATTTCACCTTTATTTTTGAAAGATACATTCACTGGGTATAGAATTCTAGGTTGAGTTTCTTTTATTACTTTAAGTATATTGCTCCACTGCCTTGACTTGCATTGTTCCAAAGAAATCTGCTGTTATCCTTACCTAGGTTCCTCTGTATATAGTGTGTTTTTCTTCTTTGGCTACTTTTACGATTTTCTCCTTATCAATGGTTTTAAGCAATTGATTATGACATACCTTGATTTTCTCCATGATTCTTGTGCTTAGGATTCATTGAACTTGGATCTGTAGGTATTGAGGATTGAATCATGCAGCCCACGGTAGACATGTTCGTCTTAATCCACATTCTTGTGGATGTGAACCCATTTGTAAATTGAACCTTTGACTATGTTAAGGTGAATCTGGGTGAAGACTCATTTGTGAAGAGGATCTTAAGGTGTTCTAATTAGGTGTAGCCAACTGAGTTAGGGTGGATTTTACTCTTTATTACTGTTATGGGTGCCCTTATAAAAAGAAACCACAGGGAGCAGATGTGGTTCAAGCAGTTGAGTGCCCACCTCCCACATGGGAAGTCCCGGATTCAGTTTCTGGTGCCTCCTAAAGAAAACAAACAAGCAGGCAACGAGCAGACATTGAGCAAAACCAACGAGCACACAATGAACGCAAACAATGAGCAGACAGCAAGGGGGAAAAAAAACAAGCAGAAAACAAGAAAAACAATAACAACAACAACAAGCAGACAATGAGCAGACAAAGAGCAAAAACAGATGAACAGGGAGCAGATGTGGCTCAAGCAGTTGAGCGTCCGCCTCCCACATGGGAGGTCCCAGGTTCAGTTCCCGGTACCTCCTAAAGAAAAAAACAAATAGACAATGAGCAGACAACAAGCGCAGACAAACAAAAACAATGACGAACAAACAGATAAGGGCGCTGTATCAGTCAGCCAAAAGGGTGCTAAATGCAAAATACCAGAAATCTGTTGGTCTTTATAAAGGGTATTTATTTGGGGAAGAAGCTTACAGTACCAGGCCATAAAGCATACATTTTTCCCTCACCAAAGTCTGTTGCTATGTGTTAGAGCAAGGCAGCTGCCGACGTTTGCCAGGGTTCAGGCTTCTTGGGTTCCTCTCTTCCCGGGGCTGCGTTTCTCTCCGGGCTTAGCACCTCTGTTTCCTCCACAGGGTCAGCTGTGGTCTATGAGGCTCTCCAGGCTCTGTCTCTCTCCACAAGGCCAGCTGTTAACTGTCAGGTGAATGGCTCGTCTCTATCCTGGGGCCTTCTCTAACCTTCCTCATGACCAAGCTCCTCCGTCTGCTCGCCTCCCCAGGCTCCAGCATCAAAACTCCAACATCAGAACTGCTTTCCTCCATCCTTTGCCATGCCTTTTATATTTGATTCCCCCACCCACCAAGGGGTGGGGATAAATACTCTACTGATGTGGCCCAGTCAATGCCCTAATCATAACTTAATCACGTCCAGATTAACAGACCAGTTTACAAGCATAATCCAATATCTATTTTTGGAATTCATAACTTCCTCAAACTGCCAAACTGCTACAGGTGCCATCTCAGGGTGGGGGGTGGAAAGAAAAGCCAGAAGTCAGAGAAAGATACAATAGGGGACCAAGGACACTGCCATGTGACCAAACACTGTCATCACTGACTCCAGGAGAAAGCATGACTTGACATCTTGATTTAGGACTTCTAGCCTCCAAATTGTGAGCCAATACATTCTTGTTTAAGCCTATCTGCTGTGTGGTATTTGTCATAGTAGCTCTGGCAGATTAAGATATTAGGTTTACAGTTTTCATCACATTTGGACATTTTTTGCCCATTAATTTCTTCAAATGTCTCTTCCTCCTCTTTAAGGGATTCCAATTACATATATATCAATTATCCCAAGAGTTCATTTATGCTCTTTTCTTTCCTTTTTAAATTATTTTCTCTATATATATTTCAATGTGTATGGTTTCCATTGTTATATCTTCAAGTTCTCCTTCAATATCTCATCTGCCATTAGTACTATCCAGCGTATTTTTCATCTCGTTTCACTGCAGTTTTCACCTCTAAAAAGTCTGATTTGGATCTTTCTATTTCTTCCATGTCTCTAACTTTTGGAACATCAGGAATACAGTTACATTAATTATATTAATGTCCTTCTCCACTAATTCTAACTATTATGTGTCAGCTTAAGATCAGTTTTGACTGGTTGATTTCTTCTTCTCATTCTGGGGTCTATTTTCCTGCCGCCCCCCCCCCCATTTTTTTTTTTTTTTTTTGGAATGCCTGGTAATCTCTGATTGAATGCTAGACAATGTGAAATTTTGAGTGTGCTGGCTATTTTTGTTTCTATAAATATTCTTAAATTTTGTTCTGGAACAACATTAAAAACCTGAAAACAGTTTGATCCTTTTGGGTCTTGCCTTTAAGATTTTTTAGGTGGGACCAGAGTCACATGTAGTTAAGGGTTAATTATTTCCTACTACTGAGACAAGATCTTTCTGAGTATTCTACCCCAATCCCCATGAAGTTTGAGGTTTTCCAGTCTGCATGATGGGAAGGCACCATTTCCAACCTTGTATGAGCACTGAGCACCCTTTTCTCAAATTCTCTTAGAGGTTTCTTTCCCTAGCTTCAGACAGTTTCTTCATATGCATATATTAATCAGTATTCTGCATGAATAATCTAAAGGGATCCTTCACACCTTTCCATAGTTCTCTCTATGCAGCTCTCTCTTCTCCATTACTCCGTTCTGTGAACTCTGGCCACCTTATACTCCCTGGAGTCTTTGGTATGTTTCCTCAATTCTTGGAGTCCCCTGGGTTCCTCTCCCAAATGTATTGAGCACCAACTATGTATCAGATACTGTTCTAAGCAATATGGAAACAAAAAATAAATAAGCTAAATCTACTAATTTACAATTTAGTGTATTAGGTATTCTGATTAAGGTATGCAGAGGCCACTATGGAAGCACAAAGAAGGGGTACCTAGTCCAGATTTGCTCAGAGGGTCAGGTAAAAGAATATTTCTCAGAAAAGATATATGAATTGAGATTTATAGGTAAGAGGTTATTCAGTATTAGTAGTAAAATTTTAAAAAGAAAGAACTTAATAGCTAATATACTAATAAATATTTTAAAAACAAGTACTCTACTCATAACTATGTCTATGAAACCAGTTTTAATAAAAAAATAACAAAATTTATGAATTCCCAAACTCCAAAGCTTATAAGGCCCTGCATGGTCTAGAGTTCTCTAGTTTAATCTCACACTATTTTTCCCCTAGCTCTCTTTGCTCCAACCATACCAGATTCTTTCAGTTCCTCATATGCCATGCCCTTTCCTGACTAGAGACCTTTATTCAGGCTGCTTTATTGTGTAAAATGCTCTCTGTTTACTCCTCTCTGCCACCCATCTTTTTTGCCTTTTTAACTGCTACTTCAAGGTTCAACTTCAATGTCACTTCCTCACAGAAACCTTCTCCGTCCTAGACTAAGTAAAATACCCTTGTGTACTTCCCCTAGTGCTGTATTTCCCTCTTTCATAAGACTCATCATACCTAAATTGTTTTTCAACTTATACCTTTACCAATACTTTAGAAACACTGAGGGCAGGAACCATGGCTATCTTATTCTCTACTGCCTGGTCCCAGCACACAAGAAATCAATAAATATCAGTTGAACTAACTGATTATATCTGACACCTTTAAACTTAGGAATCAATATTCTTCAGGATGAGCAAAACAGACTCTGAGAAGACTCCCCACCTGACCACCTAAGATAAGGAAGGCAATCAAAGCTTTCAAATGATAATTTCAGTTACTCATATAAGACAAACAAGTACCTCATTTTTAGTTACAAAAAATTTTAAAATTTGATATAGTTTCACCATTCTAAACATAATTAATTTTTAAAAAGAACTTACCGAAATATTTTTCTTATGTCGTTTCTCTTTTATATGTTTATGAGCTCCCTGGATGTTTTCAATGTGAATTAAGCAAAGTTTGCATAGATACCGGCAATTGGTATATTCTGGTGAGCGCTGAAGAGAGAAGTTAAAAAATTCACTTTTTCAGAAAACAAAGAAATGCATTTTTTACTATATAATATAAATGAATAATTACGCTAATATGAGACAGAAATAAGCATGAAAGACTAAGTTTTTAATAAACAAATCAGTATTTACATATCTAAGAAATAGTTGTTCTTTTCAAAATAGTTTTCAAAATAGTCATAATAGATTATATACTTATTTCAAACAATATTATGACAATGTTAAATGTTTCTTTTTCATCTAATAATCTTTAGAACTCAGTGTATGATAAAAAGGCAGTCTCATCATTTTTTAGTCTGAACTACAATGATGTATCCAAAATTGGATTTTCAAACGTAGCCTTCAGTCTTGTTGATTACTATAAAAAATTAAATTCACCCTCAAAAAAAGAGTGAATCGCAAATAAAGACAATTCCAAAAGCTAAGTTCCCAGAACATTCAATTAATCATAATATCATGGGAATACATGGATAACTTCTTAAGGTAACTACTCCAAAGGGAACAACAGTTTGACACACTAAAGCATCAGTCACAGTATTTTAGTCATACTTTGTATATATTCTTGAAATAATAATAAAAGTTAATTATTGAGAGCTTGCTATCTGCATGCCTGGTAGTTGCTTCATGCACAGTCATTTTAAGTCTTCTAACAATCCAATTAGACTTCCCATTCTTATACGTGAAAACAAAAGTCTAGAGAGCTTGCAACTTCCACAAGGCTCAACCAGTATTAAGTGAGAGATGCAGAATTTAAATCCATGTATGTCTGAATCCCAAGCCAATGCTCTATCCATAGATTGCACATAAAAAATTACAAAAACACAATAAATGCATATTGAATTTTCAAGCATTTTTCCAAAGCTTTACACTGAAATATGAATTTTTCTATTGTAAACTGTTAGCAGATAAGGACAACTCTGGATTTTTTTTTTTAATAAGAAAAGCTTGGTATAACACTAAACAAGAAGTCAGAAGGGCTGGGATGACATCTTAAAAGATCTTACACAAATCCCTATCACTGGAGCATGTTTATATCTCCTTATTTTAAAAATGAAAGAATTAAAATTGCCCTACCTGATAAAATAATTTCACAAGAAGCTAATATATATTTAGTGCTTACTCCATTATTGCATTTTTCTCACTTTGTGCAAAGAACTTACTTTTAGTATCTTATTTAGTCTTCAATATAGCCCTGTGAGATAGGTGTTATTTTTATCAACTCCATTTTACTGATGAAGAAAGTGAGGTTTAAAAAGGTTAAATAATTTATCCAGCATTATCCAACAAGAGACAAAGTTAGACCCAGTGACTGCAAAATCCATGCACTTAAACATCATGCATGCATTATGCATTACTGACCAACTACCCCTTGCAAGGCACTGCAAGTGGTATAAAAGCAATTGAGACAAATACTCTTACACTCATTAAGTTCTGATTTCACAGAAGATACATATGAAAAATGTTTAAATCCTCCCTTTATTATGGTAAAACATTTTATTTTACAATTAAACAAGCAGACAAATAAACCTTCTTTAAATTTTCCACACACCAGCTAGAATACAGATTTCTGGAAATGGAGACTCTAAGTATTTCCAAGTCAATATTTAACACTTACTATAGGTAAGTTTACCCATGTAAACCTAATAGTTTGAACTTATTTCTTCTATAGTACAGGATAAAAATCTACATCTTTATTCCTCAGCTTGGTAATGTATGGGTACCCTGTGAACATGATGAAATCAAAAGCAACTTGTGAAGAATATTTTTTTATTTTTAATTAATTAATAAGAATATTCTTAATAAACTTCTAAAAATGGACTGACTAGACTGAAAATAAGAGGTTTCAGAGGGCATGAGAAAAAAAGAGGTATCAGAAAGAAAAAGAGATTATAGACATCTATGCTGGTATTGACACGAGTTTTTATCACGCTGATAGCCTAAATTCAACAACAAATAAAACATTTTTCATTGATTCCAAACTTTCTTCTCACCCCTGGCCATTCATTACCTACCACCATCAAATACCCATTCCACCCCAACTTTCTCCTTCTTTTAAGAACTGACCTTTCTTCCTTTATAGTCTACACATCTTCCCCTCCAATCTCTTGCTTACTTTTCTTGAAAACACATTTTTCACATTTCCTTTAAAAATGTCATATAATTTATCTATGCCACACTTCCCCTGGTTAACTCTTAGTCATTCCTTCAGACTCAGCTCTAATATCAGTTTCATGTAAAGCACTTTCCCCAACTGATGTCTCTATATTCCCAACTCGAGTTGGTCAAACTTTTATCTATGATCCCATTTTCAAACAGTATTGTGGCTATTATTGCTATTACTATTTGCTTCCATGTCTCTCCCCAATTCATGAAAACATAGAAAAGTGTAACATGTCTTAAAAAATGTCAGGCATGCCCCCACAAATTCATCTTTGAACTACAAGTTCATGGCACATGAAAGTCATTAAATATTTGACAGTCTTGACAATGCACAGAAACAGAAACAGCTGATAATTTCAGGAGTAGAAGGGGGAACGTAAGAACAAAGAGAACCAAGTAAAAGAGAAGATTGCAAACAGGACCTCCTTCTAGCTAGGATCTCCAATACTTTCCTATATCATGCACCTCTACTCCTTGGTATTTATCTTTTTATAGGGTATTTATTATGCCATAAATCCTATTAATAACTCAGGATTACCTTTCTTATCTAGATATGACCTCATTTTTCTAAACTATACAAAATCATAGTTTGTTTCTTTTCCTTTGTTCATTTATCAAGAACAATGACCTATTTTCTTGTACACACAGAACTACCACAACTATCCCACACTGCTTTTGTCAGTAGACTGGTTTATGATTCTTTCCTTCAACACCTACCAGTATTTTTACTATTGGGGTTAGGAATATGCATTTCTAGTTTAAGAAATTAATACTTAGAAATAAGATACCAGTGGCTATAATAGTTCCTAATACCTAGTAGATGTTTAGAAAATATGGGAGAGAAGTGAGGAAAATAAGAAAAAAAGATAAAAGGTAAGCAAGAGAAAAAAGGAGGAAGTCTAGTACTTTGTATAGTACTCAATAACTTATTTTTAACACTACTGAATGGGATGTTTACTTCTTAAGAGCAGAAACTGTGCCATGTTTATCAATATATCCCCAGGGCCTAGCAGAGTCCCTGGCACATAATGATTCAATGTCTATTTGACAAGTGAATAAATCAGAAGTCAACAAAGTTCAACTGTAAAGGGACAAATAGTAAATATTTTATGCTTTGTGGAACATATAGACTGTGTGGCAACTACTTAATTGTGGTAGATTAAATCATGTACTCATCAAAAGACATGTTCTTAATCTTAATACATGTTCCTGTGGGTGTGACCCCATTTGTAAATAAGGCCTTTTGAAGATGTTATCAGGATCTTAATCCATATTACTGGAGAAAAAGTAGAAATTTGGACATAGCCAGTAGAAACCATGAACCATAAGCAGTGAGAAGATGTAGACTCCAGAAGTCAGAAAAAGCCTTAGGAGGAGACCATGTAAGGAAGGCAGAGATGGAAGCCAAGGAACCCCAAGGGTTGCAGCATGCCAACACCAGAACTCTAAAGACTTCAAGGAGAGAATATGGCCTATTAAGGCCTGATTTGACACTTATGGTCACTAGAAAGTTGCCAAGAAAATTCTTGTTGTTTAAGCCAATCCATTGTAGGCAATGTGTCATAGCATCACTGTCAAACTAATACATCAACTCAACTGTTTATGTAGTGTGAAAGCAGCCACAGACCATCTGGAAAATAATGGGCATGGCTGTGTTTCAATCATACTTAGTTTATAAAACCAGGCAGCTGGCCCATAATTTGCAGATCTGCAGAATGAATGAAGGAAATCAGATTCACAGAGGTAAGAATTTTTTTTTTATATATTTATGCTCAATTGATTTTTAATAAAAGTTACAAAGGCAATGCATGAGGAAAGTGATAGCCTTTTTAACAAATGGTGCTTGGACAAGTGGATATCCACATGCAAAAAGATGAACTTAGACCCTTACCTCACAATATACACAAAAATTAACTCAAAATGGATCAGAGACTTAAATGTAAGGGATAAAACAAAACAAATCAAAACAAAAGCTTTTAGAAGATAATATGGGGAAAATCTTTGAGAACTTGAGTTAAGTAAAGATTTCTTAAATATGATACCAAAAGCATGGTCCATAAAATTTTAACAGAGGTAAGAATTTGCTGAACAAAGAGAGAAGGAGATAGAAGGATGGAAGAAGGAAGGATGGAAGAAAGGATAGAGGGAAGTAAGGAAAGATGGACACTGCCTTTGGTTAATGAATAAAGAGAAATAAAAACAGTTGTATTTGGGAAAGAAAAGTTATGAAACACACACTTTCCTCCAAATAATTAAAATAACATAATATACTTTTTCAAGTCGAAAGATGTGATCTCTCTCTAAGCGTTCTTCTGCTTGTTTCAAGCCTAGCCTCTGCTCAGGCGTTAATGTAGATTCATCTATCACAGTGGCATTTTCTAAATAGTCCATCTCTGAAGAATTTTCTTTATTAGAGTCATCATTCTTCATTTTACCTAGAAAATAAAGCAATCACTTAGTTACCATAATCAGAAATGGTAAATTAATTTTTAAAAAATGGACAACAGACATTCAATTTATACATATACAGGAAAAAATCTTCTTTTTCTATATTTTCCTTGGTTGTATAAGCTGGTAATGTATATGTAAAATATAAGTAAGATAAGCATGGTATCAAAATTCACAAAGAAAAACTACTTCATGGGCCAAATGACTACTTTGTTTTCCAACCTACACCACCCCTCCCCCAAGAAAAAGACAAATATGACTGAGATTATACCATGTAACATAAATCAGCCATCTTGTGGAATCTCTGAACTCAATTTGGTAAAAAGCTATTTGAATCCTACATAAAGGAGACGAGTCACTGAACTAAACTCAGAATATCACTACAAAACTAAAAGATAGAATATATATCCTCCAGACCACAAGACCACACCACACTATTACTTCTTTGCTTCCAATGAACTCATGGATTTCTCTACCATGTCAATATTTTTCCTTTAAAAGCTCTGCTTACTAATACATTGTAATTTCTTTACAGCATAGGCCACATGCTTTCCTCTTTGCATTTCCAGTACCTAGCAAGATGTATGAGGTATACAGTAGGTTCTATGGCCAGTGTAATTTTAAAATACATACTTAATCATGTCATTCTCTTGAATTAAATACTTAAAAGACTCTCAGATTTTGGGGAAACTGTGGAGGAGGAGGAGGGTCCAGGAATCAGTTCTTCTAATTAAACCACTAATGAACTAGAAGGAACTCTCTAAATCAACTGATTTAAACTCTGGTATATAGTGGAAAACTGTGAGAAAAGATGGAAGAAGATGGTAAAGTGTGCAGTGAATTATGGGTGAATTTTGCCCTATGTTCAGAGGCTACCAGACCCCATCCCTCAACCAGCAGTGGGGACTGCAATCCTTGCTCCTGGGGCAGCATGCTGATGCCAAGGTGAAAGATAAGGGCCTAGTCCTCCAAAGTCTGGGGGAGTGTGGTCTGATCACTAATCACAGCATTTGATCAGCTACTTCAAAAGGCTGGGGGCTTGGCTCTGAAGGCTCCCATTGTTCCAACTCCCCTCAGGCAAAAGCAGCATAAGTGTCTTAAAGGGGCAGTGCCTTTTTCTTCTCTTCTCTTTCCACTCCCCATTAGGGAGAAAAAATAGTTTGGAAAAGTCACAAATTGATGGCTCCAGCCCTCACCACCCACAACAACAACAACAACAACAACAAAAAAAAAAAAAAAAAAAAAAAAAAAAAAAAAAAAAAAAAAAAAAAAAAAAAAAAAAAAAAAAAAAAAAAAAAAAAAAAAAAAAAAAAAAAAAAAAAAAAAAAAAAAAAAAAAAAAAAAAAAAAAAAAAAAAACTAACAATCTCAGAGGAATGCGAGAATGAGATTTCAAGAATTATAACAAGTTAATACTCAGAATGTCAAGTGCTTAAAAAAAAATCACAGAACACATTAAAAGAAAAAGAAAAAAAAAGTGGAAAGCATAGCCTATTCAAAGGAAAAAAAGGATTCATCAGAAATCATCACTGAGGAAAGTCATACATCGCAACAATTAGTCAAAGGCTTTAAATCAATATCCTTAAATATGGTCAATGAGCTAAAGGAATCCACTTACAAAGAACTAAAGGAAATTAGGGAATGTAGTTGGAACAAAATAAAGAGATGGAAATTAGAAAAAAGGATCCAAACAGACAAATGGGGGCTTCAAAGTATAGTTATTGAAAAAGAAAAACTCATTAGTGGGGTTCAACAGCAGATCTGAACAGATAGAAGAAAGGAACAGCAAACTTGAAGACAAAGCAATTGAAATGACCTAGTGTGAGGAACAGAAATAAAAAATAACAAAGAAAAATGAAAAAAGCACCAAAATATATGAAGTAAAAATGGACAGAATTTCCATCCACTCAAGTGGAAAGGTTCCTGGGCTGGTCATGAAGCAGTGGTCTTAGCTTGACCTTGACATATCACTTGATCTCTAGCTCAGTTCCTTTACCACCCAGACAAACACAGAAGAAGGACAACTCAAGCTCCTTCAACATTTAACCTTATTTTCAACTTCACAAGCATTTTACATTCATTAAAAGAAAAGTACAAAGTATGAATAATCAAAAAGGAGAAAAAGTACTTAATATTATTTTCTTTAACAATGTATAGCGAACATCTTTCCGCACAATTAAGTTTTCTTTAAAAAAAATGAACATTGTTTTAAATACTTTTTAAAATTATGGAGATTGACATATATTTACCAATAAACTTTCCAGTCAATTTTAAAAAATGGGCAGAATTTAAGGAAGAAATAGATATTTCTATAATAAAAAAGTATACACTTCAAAATACCACTTACAGTAATTGACAGACCATCTAAAAAAAGACCAATATGAAATAGGGGACTTGACCAATGTCCCGTCCAGCGGGACAGTCAACAGGGGCCTCCAAACCTGTGAGAAAAAGAATGGTATGGGACAGGGAGACACGAAGAACGGCAGCAAGACAGGAGGTCTGATCAAGCTGCAAAAGTTTATTGGTGAGGTACAAGTATTTATGCTCAAAGGAAGGAGGGAGTGGCTTGGTAGTTATCTGTTGGTAGCAGCTGTTGCTAGGGAAGGGGGTGGGTTAGCAAACTGTTCTTTCCAGTTCTTTGAGAAATCGGTGGAACATGACTCAGACTGTTTATTATTAATTCAGGGAGGTTATGCTGCTGATAACGAGTACTGCATGTTTCCTTCATTGTCCCCAACAGACCAAGACTATTAACCAGTTAGACCTAATGGATGTACGTAGAGCTCTCCACCAAACAACAGCAGATTAGACATTCTTCTTAAGTGTACATGGTACATTTTCCAGGATAGACCACATATTAGACCACAAATTAAATATTAATAAAATGAAAAATATTGTCATCATGCAAAGAACCTTCTTAGACCACAACAGAATAAAGTTAGAAGTCAATAACAGAACGAAAACTGGAAAATTTACATATATGTGGAAATTAAATAATACAGTATTAAACAACCAATGGATCAAAGAAGAAATCACAAAGGAAATCAGGAAATATCTTTAGATGAGTGAAAATGAAAACACAACACACCAAAACCTATAGGATGCAGCAAAGACAGTGCTTGGGGGGGGGGATTTATACCTCTAAATTTCCATATTAAAAAAGAATAAAGAACACAAATAAATAATCTAACTTCACACCCAAAGGAATTAGAACAAGAGCAAACTAAACCCAAATCAAGCAGAAAGAAAGAAATAGTAAAGACTAGAGCAAAGAGATAAATGAAATAGAGAACAGAAACACAATAGAGAATCAATAAAACTAAAAGTTGGTTTTGTGAAAAGATTAATAAAATTGACAACCCTTCTCCAGACTGACAAGAGAGAGTGAGAGAGAGAGAGAGAGAGAGAGAGAGAGAGAGAACACAAATAACTAAAATCAGGAATGAAACTACGGACATTACCACTGACCTTACAGAAATAAAAAGTTTTATAAGAGCATATTATGAACAATTATATGACAACAAATTAGAAAACCTAATGAAATGGACAATTTACTAGAAACATACAGATTACCTCATCTGATGCAAGAAGAAATAGAATATCTCAACAGACCTATAACAAGTAAGGAGATTGAATCAGTAATCAAAAACCTCACAACAAAGAAAACAGATCACTTTATTGATGAATTCCACCTAATATTTAAAGAATATTTAACACCAATTCTTCTCAAACCCTTCTGAATAATAGAAGAGGAGGAACTGCTCCTAACTCACTCCATGAGGCCATCATTCCCCTGATACAAAAGCCAGATATAAACAGCACAAGAAAAGAAAATTACAGACCAATATCCCTTATGAATATAGATGCAAAATCCATTAAAATACTGGCAAACCATCGTCTCTCATCAGAAATGATGGAGATGAGAAGAAAGTGGTATAATGTATTTAAGATACTGAAAGAGAAAAACTGCCAGCCAAGAAATGTGTATCCGGCAAAGATGTTCTTCAAAAATGAAGGGGAGTTCAAAGTCTTCACAGACAAACAAAAACTGATAGAATATGTTACAGAAAGACCAGATTTGCAAGAGATACTAGAGGGGGTGCTACAGCCTGAAAGGAAAAAAACAAAGGTGAGAGATTTGGAAATGAATTTAGAAATGAAGATTATTAGGAACGATAAACTAAAGGAAAGGAAGACAATAGAATGATATGACAACAGAGAGCCAAAGGACAAAACGGATGAAGAAAGTAATGCCTTTAAGTAATAACACTGAATGTTAATGGACTGAATTCCCCAATCAAAAGACATAGACTGATAGATTGGATTTAAAAAATAAGAACTGTCTATATGTTCTCTACAAGAGACCCACTTCAGACATAAGGACACAACCAGGTTAAAAGTGAAAGGTTGGAAAAAGGTATTCCATGCAAATAGTAACCAAAAAAGAGCCAGGGTACACCAGATAAATGCAACATAACAACATTATAGTATATGAACAATAATTACTCAGTGCAACTGGAAAATCGTTCCTGTGATCAGTATTCTGTTGTTTTTTTCATACAAAATGAACACTTGCTTTTAATTGAGGAGGGCTGGAGAAGAGATATATTTTTGATTACTTCATTTTTATTATTCACTTATTATACTTATTATTCTTATCCATACTCTTTAATTAAAATAATCTATCTGGATCAATAATGATTTAGCATGACTACTGTTGAACAAGATTTTGAGTTTTTCTGCCTTATAAAATTATGAGTTGGCAAATTATTATCTGCTGTAATTCATTCCAAAAAGATGTGAAGAATTCCCAAATAGGAATTTGATTATCTAGAAAGTATTATAGACTAAATAGAAATTAAATAACTAAACCAATAATTTATTTCATTCTTAGAGATTATTATGTCCAATAGTTAGAACTGTAATATAAAAATTAGAATTATGTTATAATTAATTTCTATTATATTTGAATTATTATTTACATTTATAAAGGTTTGTTGCTATGCTCTCTACTTTTTATAATTGATTATATTAAATCTAACCTGGCCTTGCACTATCTTTTAAAATTTGTGATTTCTTTCAATCTATTTTTCTATTTATTTTACAATTTTACAATAAAGGACTTTTTAACAGCTTAAAAAAATACTGGCAAACCAAATTCAACAGAATATTAAAAGGATTGTGCACCATGACCAAGTGTAATTTATTCCAGGAATGCAAGGATGGTTAACACAAGAAAATCACTATAATAAACCACACATTAATAGAATGGGGGGGGGGGGAGAATGACATGATCAACGCAACTGATGAAAAAAGAATTTGACAAAATCCAACATCCTTTCATTATAAAAACACTCAGAAAACTAGGAATAGAAGGGTGCTTTCTTAACATGATAACTGGCATTTATGAGAAACTCTGAGCAAATATCATATTCAATGGTGAAAGACTGAAAACTTTTGCCCTAAGATCAGCAACAAGGCAAGGTTGCCTTGTGTCAGCACTGTTTTCAACACTGTACTAAAAGTTCTAGCCAGAGCAATCAGGCAAGAAACAGAAATAAAAGGCATCCAAATTGGAAAGTAAGAAGTGAAATGATCCCTATTCACAGATGACATGATCCTAAATGTAGAAAGTCCCAAATAATTAACAAGAAAGGTAGTAAAACTAATAAATTTAACAAAGTGGCAGAATATAGGGTAAACATGCAGAAGTCAGTCGGGTTTCTATATACCAATGGTGAACAATCTGAAAATTAAATCAAGAAAACAATTCCATTTACAATAGCACCTAAAAAAGAATCAAATATTTAGGAATGAATTAACCCAAGTATGTGAAAGACTTATACAATGAAAACAACAACAAAAATTGCTTAAAGATTTACCTAAATAAACAGAAAGATATCTGTGATCATAGATTAGAAGACTTAATATTGTTAAGAGATTAATAATGCCCAAAGTTACCTACAAATTCAGTGCATTCCCTATCAAAATCCCAGGAACCAGGAAGCGGATGTGGCTCAACTAGTTGGGTGCCCACCTATCACATGGGAAGTCCTGGGTTCGGGTCCCGGTGCCTCCTAAAAGAAGACAAACAGATGCTGCCCCCACTGCAACAAGCTAGACACCACCTCCTTCCTTAACAAGCTAGACACCGCCCCGCGCCACTACAAGCTGGGCACCGCCTCCCGACACAACAGGCAGATGCCACAAGCCAGCAGATGCCACAGCCTGCAGGGAGCGGATGTGGCTCAGACCTCATGTGGGAGGTCCCAGGTTTGGTTCCCAGTACCTCTTGGAGAAGGCGAGCAAACAATGAGCAGACAGACGATAGAACCATCTGGGGGAGGTGGAGGATAAATGAAGAAAAATAAAGTAAATTAAAAAAAAAAAAAATCCCAGGAGACTTTTTTTTGCAGGAAATGCAAAAGCTGATCCTCATATTCACATGAAACTGGAAAAGAGCCCAAATAACCAAAACAATCTTGAAGAAGAACAAAGCTGGAAGACTTACACTTCCTCACTTCAAAACTTTCTACAAAGTGACAGTAATTAAAATAGTGAGGTACTGGTTTATAAGGTTTATATATAAACCAAAGATATACAATTGAGAGACCAGATATAAACCAACATATCCATGGCCAAGTGATTTTTAAAGGGGTGCCTAGTCCATTAAATGGGGAAATAATAGTTTCTTTAACAAACAGTGCTGGGACTACAGAAATCCGCACTTAAAAGAATGAAAGTACACCCCTGCTTTTCACCATACACAAAAATTAATTCAAAATGGAACAAACTGAGGTGGTTTGAAGCTGTACATACCCCAGAAAAACATGTTCTCAAATCTAATCCATTCTTGTGGCTATACTCCCACAAGTAGGATCTTTTGATGAGGAATCTTCAGTTAAGGTACGACCCATCTCATTCAGGATGAGTCTTAATCCTCTTACTGGAGTCCTTTATAAACAAAATGAATAGAGAGAGGGAAGGAGGAAGAAAAGGAGGGAGGGAGAGATAGAGATGGAGAGAGGAAGAGAAAGAAAGCCGTGGAAGGAAGAATCTGAAAGAAATAAAACCCAGAAAAGAAGGGAGAGACCAGGAGGCTCTGCCCTGCCATGTGGCAGAGGAGCCAAGGATTGTCAGCAGCCAGTCTTTGGGAAGAAAGAACCACCTTGATGATGTCTTGATTTGGACATTTTTCTTGGCCTCTAATCTGTACTAATAAATTCCCATTGTTTACACCAACTCATTTCATGGTATCTGCTTAAGACAGCCTAGGAAACTAAAACAAATACCCTAAATATAAGAGCTAATACTATAAAACTCTTAGAAGAAAACACAGGGAAGGATCTTCAGGACCTTGTAGAAGGCAGTGGATTTCTAGATTTTTACACCGAAAGCACAGCAACAAAAGATAAAATGGACTTCATCAAAATTAAGAACTTCTGTGCATCAAAGAACATTATCAAGGCAGTTAAAAGACAATCTACAGAATGGAAGAAAATACTTAGAAAGCATATCTGATAAAGGTTTAATATCCAGAATATTTAAAGAACTCCTACTACTCAATAACAAAGGGGGGGATTTTAAATGGGCTAAGGATTTGAACAGACATTTCTCCAAAGATGTTCAAATGACCACGTACTATATTAAAAGAGACTCAACATCATTATCCATTAAAGAAAAGCAAATTAAAACTACAATGAGATACCGCTTCACACGCACTAGAATGGCTACTATTAAAAAATCTGAATACAAGTGTTGGTGAAAAAGTAAAATGGTACAGCCACTGTGAAAAACAATTTTGAAGTTTCAGAAAGTCAAACATAGCATTACCATATGACCCAACAACTCCACTCCTAAGTATATACCCCAAATAACTGAAATCAGGGACTCAAATATTTATATACCAATGTTCATCGTAGCATTATTCACAACAGCCAAAAGGGAGGAACAACCCAAATGTCCATCAACAAATGAATGAAGATAAAAAATGTGTTATACCCACACAATGGAATATTATTCAGTTATAAAAAGAAATAAAATGCGGGCACATGGTACAAAATGGATGAACCTTGAAGACATCATGTTGAGTGAAATAAGCAAGATACAAAAAAACAAATATTGTATGATATGTCTTATATGAAATACTTAATATAAATTCAGAAACAGAAAGCAGAATAGTGGTTATCAGGGGTCAGGGGAGAGGCAATGGGGTGTTATTGTTAAATAAGTATGTGTTTTGGTTTGAGATGATGAAAGTAATCTGGCAATAGCAGTAAAAGTTAGTATTTTCAATGTACTTAATGTCTGTGGCAGTTTGATATTATTTATGAATCCCCCCCCCAAAAAAAGACAAAGATTATGTCTGTAAACTGGTGTAATGGTTTGACAGTTTTATGTAATTATGAATTCCAAAAATGTAAATTGAATCATGCTTGTAGACTGATCTCTTAATCTGGGTGTGATTGGGGCGTTAACTGCCACGTCAGCGGGACGTTGAGCCCTGCCCCTCGGTGGGTGTGGTCTCAAGTATAAAAGGCTAGACAAAAGACAAAGATTTGAGAAGCAGATTTCTGAGAAGCAGTTCTGATGTCGGAGAGGAGCACCCCAGGTGAAGACAAGTGAGCCATTTGCCTGATAGTCTGCAGCTGGCCTTGTGCAGAAACGCAAAGCACAGAGAGCCTCATGTCTACAGCTGAACTTGTGGAGGAAAGAGAAGCTAAGCCCGGAGAGAAACGTAGCCCCGGGAACAGAGGAACCCAGAAGCCTGAACCCTAGCAAACGTCGGCAGCTGTCTTGCTCCAACACGTGGACTTTGGTGAGGGAAGAAACTTATGCTTTGTGGCCTGGTAAGCTTCTACCCCAAATAAATACCCTTTATAAAGACCGACCAATTATTGGTATATTTCCAAAGGCACCCCTTTGGCTGACTAATACAACTGTCTGTTCCTCTGGGTGTGATACCCTTTGATTGTATTAAATTAAGTTCACTTGATAAAATCAATTTAGGGCTTTTGATTTGACATCTGTAAGGCTGACTGAGGTTAAATTCCCACCCCCTTGGTGGGTCTACATAAACGGACACTCACAGAAGAAGACAGAGAAGACAGCTCTTTCATGTTTCATCCTAGGTCCCCAGGGAGAGCTGAGCTATTCGCCTGATGGTTTGCAACTGAGAAAGCCTGGAAAGAAATGAGCCCTATGCCAGACTGATACAGTAAGCCCTAAAAAATGAGCCGTATGCCAGCCTACAGCTGAGATCGGAAGAAGCTCTGGGCCCATGAGTCTTAAGAGGAAGAAGGAAGGAGAGACCAGGCAGAGATTGCCCACCATCTTACTTCAACATGTGGCAGCTGATTTTGGTGAGAAAGCAGCCTTGAGTTGGACTCTTTAGGGCCTTGTAACTGTAAGCATTTACCCCAAATAAATACCCTTTATAAAAACCAACAGATTTCTGGTACTTTGCATCAGCATCCCTTTGGCTGACTAATACAATATCAAATAATTGTTCACACTTTATATGGTTAAAATTATTTTTCATGTTATGTATACTTTACCATAATTAAACATTTTTTTAAGTTTTAAATATTTTAAAGCTTCTCATAGAGTTCAGAATAAAGTTTAAACTCCTTAGGATATTACACATAGTCCTCATGCCTATTGAAGGTAGTAAACAAAGTAGATAAAATAACCTCAAATTGTAATACAGGCATAATCTGTTTTATTGAGCTTCACTTTATTGTGCTTTGCAGATACTGCAATTTTCCAAATTGAAGGTCTATGACAAGCAAGCATCGAGCAAGTCTATAGGCACCATTTTTCCAACAGCACATGCTCCCTTTGTGTCTCTCTGTCATATTTTGGTAATTCTTGCGATATTTCCAACTTTTTCATTATTATTATATCTGTTAGAGTGATCTGTGATCAGTGATATTTGATGTTACTACTGTAATTGTTTTGGGGTGCCATGAACCACACCCAGATAAGACGGCAAACCTAATTGATAAATGTTGTGTATGTACGACTGTTCACTGATCAGCCATTCTCTCATCTCTCTCCCTTTCCTCAGCCTCCCTATTCCTTGAGACATGGCAACATTGAAATCAGGCCAATTAATAACCGTACAATAGCTTCTAAGTGCTCAAGTAAAAGAGAGAGTTGCATGTCTCTCACTTTAAATAAAAAACAAGAAATAAGTAAGCTTAGTGAGAAAGGCATGTTGAAAGCCAAGACAGGTTGAAAGCTAGACCTCTTGCACCAAGCAGTCAGCCAAGTTGTGGATGCAAAGGAAAAGTTCTTAAAGGAAATTAAAATTGCTACTCCAGTGAACACCTGAATGATAAGAAAGCAAACAGCCTAATTGCTGATGTAAAGTTCTAGTGGCCTGGACAGAAGATAAACCAGCCAAAACATTCCCTTAAGCCAAAGCCTAATCCAGAGCAAGGCCCAAACTCTCTTCAATTCTATGAAGGCCGAGAGAAGTGAGGAAGCTGAAGAAGAAAAGTTGGCAAGTAGCAGAGGTTGGTTCATGACGTTTAAGGAAAGAAGCCATCTCCCTAACATAAAGTGCAAGGTGAAGCAGCAAGTATTGACACAGAAGCTGCAACAAGATATCCAGAATATCTAACTAAAATAATGGATGAAGGTGGCTACACTACACAAAATGTTTTCAAAGTAGACAAAACAGCCTTATATTGGAAGAAGATGCCATCTACGACTTTCATAGCTAGAGATGGAAAGTCAACCAATGCCTCGCTTCAAAGTTTCAAAGGACAGGCTGACTCTTGTTAGGGGCTATTGCAGCTGGTGACTTTGTTGAAGCCAAAGCTCACTTACCACTACAAAATCCTAGGG
>PVKH010000648.1:0-35700 GCA_004027955.1 Chaetophractus vellerosus
GGTTGTCATTCTTGAAGAGATTGGTACCTCTGGGTTTCAGAGGCGTAGGAATAATCCAGAGGCTTATGCTTCTGAAAAATAAGCTTAATAATTATAGTTTTAAATACATAAAGGAAATAATATTTATATCTTCTTTTAGATAGAGCCCAAGGTATTCCTTAGGATTTTCAGGAACACTGGTGCTTAGGGCTTTGCCTCTTGTGGCAGTTTGCCTTATCTGGCTGAAACCTGGATAAGAGTAACCTCCAGAATGACCTTCCCACTCTGTATGAAATCTCTTAGGCATTGACACTTTATTTTGCTTTTCTTCCTTTTGGTCTAATCCCATGTTGTCAAGGCAGGGTATATCCCTGGGATTTGTGTCATGTACCACACTGCCAGGAAACATTCTTCCTCTGAAAGTCATGTCAACAATGCCAGGGAAAGCTTTATCTCTGGAAGTCCTGTCATGCCCCATATAGGGGGGAAAGTAGTGAGCTTATTTGTAGATTTTGGCTTAGAAAAGCAGGCCACATTTGAGCAACAAAAAGGTTTTGTGAGGTGACTCTTAGGCATTAACTATAGTTAGGCTAAGCTCCCAGTGTGAGGTTTTCAGGTGTGCAAGCCTCAACATTAAGGACTTAGCTTACTAGCATATTTCCTTTTATTAGGCAGGACTCATATATTTCAGTTTTATTTCCACAGATTTGCCTTTCAGAGGTGTACAGTTTCAGTAAATTGGGGACCTGTATTCCTTGAGAGACTAGTAAGAATTCCCCAAGTGAAGAAGTTTAATATCTCTACACTTTTTCCCCAATCCCTTAAGGGACTTTGCAGATACCTTTCTAACTTAAAAACACTTTGAAATGCATCAGAGTATTATACCAAGTCTGTATGGAATGCCACAATCTCATTCCCTATTTTAGGTTCCATGTTAGCTAGGCCATTCAAATAAACTTACCAGACAGGTTAAATTAGTTAGTGCTCCACAGAAATTTTAAAAAAATTTTCTTGACAAAATAAATTTCTCCTTTTTGGTCTCCATAGAAATTAAAGTTTTAAAATACAGATAATATTACTTTTTTACCTTTTATTCTGATTCACCTTAGTCTTTAACTAGATTAGCCCCATTTACCTTTAACTGATTCTTTCTTTGGCTTCTTTAATTGGGGTGGTCTTTTAGAATTAATGCTACTGCATCAGTTCCTTCAGAGCTGGCAAACTTTAGCTCTGAGTTCCAGGTATCATACAGACACTTCAGGTTCTAGAGAGCTATTAGGTTATACACAAAGAGTAAAGCATCTTGGGGTTTAAAAATAACAACACCCAGGAATAAATGTGACTGCTGCAAGAGTTTACAGTCTAGACCCTAATTCCCTTATGAGTATTTTAAATAGTTATTTCTAGAGATCAGTAACTACAGACCACAGCAGAAGTTTTGTTTCATTTTATGCATTTACAATTTTACCTAGATTATATTAATCAACAGATAAAACATGACTTATACACTTGCATTTCTTCTCCTTTAAAGTCCCTTTTTGTCGAAGTTGAACTGACTGTGTGCTCTATTGGAGAAGCATCAGAGCAGAACATCGTAACTGATAAGGAATTTTGGTTGTTTTCATAACTGATAACATTCTTCTAAGAACAACTAAAACTATAATCAGCAATACCATCATGCAGATCAGTATTAGGATAGAATATGGACAGTGAAACTTAAATCTTTGAGAATTTTACACAGCCTCTAAACATATAAATAATATATAAATAACATTTTTATTACACAGATTTAACACCATAAAATTAGAAAATTCCTTCACTTTTACGATACTTCCGAAATACTTCTTATGTAACTCATAATATATTAAACGAAACTATTTTTAATGTTCTTGAAAATATTTTACTTCAGATTTTAAAATTGAACAGCTTCCACACTGTTTGCTATAAGACACATTGTATTCATGAATCAGCTTCAGCAGTACAAGAAAAACTATTTTCCCAGTTATTTTACTAAAACCTAAGATTCCCAATGGAATCAAGATTATCTTTCCACTACACTAATATTTGCATCCTAAGAGTACATTTACTTTCAACAATGAGGGTGATTCTTTTTTAAAACACTTCAGTGTGGTAACTGTAGCATGGACGTCGGCAAGTATTAAATTGTCTGAAATAGGCAGCTAATTCTGGATTAAGGTTTTATAAATAATAGTTCCCTTATCAGTAAACATAAATCTACACCTTCACAATAGTCCTAGGAAATAAATCTTGACATCTTGATAAAAATTCTGATCAGAATAAAATGTGACTCTAAAATTTAGAACACTGTCAAAATAACATCACATTTTAAATCTTCCATATTTTACACAAGTTTTATGGGTTTGCAGTTTTGGGATATATTTTTCTGTTGTGAATTTAAAGTATGAATATATTAAAACTGTTATTTTCAGTGAGGACATCAGTTTTGACCTTACTTTAGCGTTACATTTTTAATAAAAAGTTATACTAAGTGTCCATTAATGACTTGATTGGTATTCAATATTTCATAAATGTATATATTTTAGCACCTCACTTTTTACAAGGTGAAATAACAAATTCTTTGCAACAGTTTGAAATTAAAGATATCCTTAATGGTTTTATTAGAATGTTAAAAGTTATCAGATTTGAACATTGTGTTTAAACAGTCCACTATTTAACAAAGTGACAAATAAAATTGTAAAAAACTTAACTTCCAAAGTAGCAACAACTCTGTTGTTTTTTAACCATCAAGGATACAATAACTTCAACTTGAAGTACAAGAAGCTATTCTGATAAGGCACATTCTTTTGTCCTTTATGTTATTATTTCAGAAAGACCTTTATATCCTTCCACTCAAAACAGAACAATAATTTAAGAAAACTGTTACTTTAGCAGAAAGAAAATCAAAGTTTAGGTTTTCATCAGCACACCTTCGACAAACAAGTTTATCACATCCTAGTTAGCATCGATCACAACAGATTAAGATGGCATCTGACAGGTTTCTCTGCTATGAAGTTACTTTTTGTTATCAAGATCAACTAATAAATTTCTACTTAATAATGGCTTCCCAGAATCAGCCATTTACATTGAAATCCCTCAGTTTTAAAAATGCTTCTACAAACTTCCTACAACCAATAACTATCTATAACCTTTTATAACCATTTATAACCATTTAGACCAATTACTTTACATTATGACAAAATGTCATCTTTAAATAAGCTTATCAAATTACAGTCAGCAACAGACAAGATTTACTTCCACAAATCCTCTACAACTTTTCATATCCATTCAGGTCTTGTCCTTTATATTCCCACCTCTGATTCTATGCTTCGGACAAAAGCACACTCCCTTAAACAAGCTTATCAAATTTTAGTCTGCATTGACTATGACAAATACAATTCAATTCCACAAACTTTCTACTACTTTCCATATGCATTTAAGTCTGGTCTTATATTCCTCGTTCTGTTCTGTGAAGAGCTAGCCATTTCACTTTAGGACTGAACTACATTTCTTATTTAACTTAATTTCATTAAACACAAACTTACAATTTTCATTATCTTAACGATCTAATAGATATAATGCTAATTTATTTTATTAGTATCTGTATAAACCTAGGGAAATTACAAGTAGATTAAAATTGAAACAATGATAGTTAATGCAAGAAATGCTTTTTCCTTCTTCCACATGAGGTTAAAATCTTTTTGTTTCCTTAATATTCTAAAATTATGAACAACCTCCAAAGCATACTGACTATCAGGCTCTGGAGAACATATTAAAATTGTTTAATTTGTTTTGAGCATAATCTAGAAAAACCTTCCCATAGCTTCAAGGACAATTTTCCTTTTCTTAATGAAATTTGGCAATTGGATTATTAATTACTCTTATCCCAGGCTGTTAAAAATTTAAATTAGGGAATTATAGGACAAACTATGCAAACCAAGGTTTATTCTGTAACATTCCCTCTGCCCTATCATTCTTAATTTCCAGGCCTAGTAGAAAGAATTCTAAATTAAGCTCACATCCCCTCCTCCCCTGTACCCAGCTCTTACCACATAGTTTCCCAAACTAGTTTACCTTTCTTCTATAATGTTAAAGAGCTGTCTTTAATTCACTCTTTTTGTCTTGGCCTGAATTCAGTCAAGATTTTGGTGAAGACCCTGGGTGTAGGGCTAGGTGATAGAAAGACTGTGGAGGAATTCAGGAAAGCATTTTCCATTTTATTTTTCTTCCTTTAAATAGTTTCTCTAGTCAAGATTTCTGTATGACCTTTTCATCCTGAAAAATTAATTGGTCAAGGTCTGAGTATTTAGCTTATAAGTTTCAAAGAGCACCAGACTGCTTGGCTTGTCTAATTTTGGATGCGGGGAATACTCATTTCTATATACACACACACACACACACACACAGAGAGAGAGAGAGACATTTACTTGATTTTTAGGAATTTGAATGGCACTCTCTTAAGAATTTTCATTTGTTAATTTGATGTTAGCATCCAGAAATATGAAAATATACACTGACAAACAGAAACAAATAGAAAGTTAGACACACAAAACAGAAACATAAAACTCATCCATTTGACTCAAAATTCTCCCTCGTTTGTTATGACTTGTCTCTGGGTTTTCCATCATTCCACGCCTCTAGTTTTTATAGCTTCTAAGATCTCCTCTGGGATGGGGCAATTTCACTTATTTTACTGCCTCGCTTTCCACAGAGTTTTTCCTTGGGGTGTCTAGGATTATAGCTTTGATATGGGAAATGGGGTAAGCATGTATACAAATTCTTTGTTTATTCCTTGAGGTGTTTCCCAGAGGAGTAGAAATTTTGCCAGCTCAGCTACTGATTTTAGAGAGCTGTCCTGGCAAAGCTGAGATACAGGGTTCTTCTCTATAGAACCACATTCCAGACATTTTCCTCCTGATTCTAAGTTATATTGAGGCCAACCTTTGTTACAGAAAAATCTATTTCCTGCTTTTTCATAGGCTTGTGACTAAAATTTTTCCAGGTTTTCAAAATACAACCTAAAGGGCTACATTTAGGAATGCTGTGAACATTAGAATTTCCCATTTTAAAGAATTTCAGTAACCAGTAACCAAGTAGGAACACTTGAGCAATATAAATGCGGTAATGCGGTAAAACACTCATTTAGCAGTTTAAACAGGCACTTAACACTTAACTATCTAGGTAACACACGATTTAATGAAAAACACTTAATACTCAATATTTCATTAAATACCAATTAATTGCTAGATTACTTATTTTTCAGGAATATACTCAACAGACAGACTCACAGCAGGGACTTGAACCCCCAACAGAGTGGTACCCAGAAAACCAGGAAATGGTGGAGAGGTCAGAGCAAGGGGAATCATTCTGGAAGCAGGACTCAGGGTCTCAAAAAAACCTAGATCCAAGGAGATTCGAACTGGCAAACTGAGTTCCTGATTCACTTCTACCTTGATGACCCACTCACCCAGTCAGATGCCCAGACTTGGGTCTGGAACTGTTTCCTTAGGACCTGAATACCAGTAAGGTTGGAAAAATCAGATTGCCGAGCTTTTAAACCAAAAGGGTCTAGCGGCACAAAAAGCTCGATTACCTTGCTTACCTCTTTCTCTGGGGCCCACAACCTCCAGAAGACGGACTCCATATTCTTCAGGGATCCCTTTGTCCTTGGTCCCTTTGTAGTCACCAATTGATACTGAGCAAAAACAGGTTCTTCCAACCTGATGCACTGTAAAGACCAATTCCTGAGATATCAGGGTTTCAAAGAGAGAAAAAATTTATTTCCTTGCACCTAGCAGAGGAGGCCCATGGCTTAAGGGCCCCAAAACTGCCTCCAGGAACTGCAACACTCCTGACTGTTTTATAATATCCAGGTTTAGCAGTGTGCTACTAAGTAATTGTAGTGGGACTGGCTCAGGTTCCTTCATTAATAAACATTAGGGGGCAGAACAGGATGGGGCTGGGTACAAAACCGGGGTGAGTCATGGTTATTACAATTAAGACAATCATTATCAGAGATCAAGGCATATGGGGCTGTGGGGAGTACAAATTGAAGGTCAGTTACAAGGTTTTTCTTACTGATTTCAAACAGAGGAGTGTGGAGTGGTTACCATTTCAATAGAAATGTTCATATACAAGAGTTAGATCAATCTGGAAAAATCATCATAATAGCAGGTCTTAATTGGAAATGACTATAAACAAAGGTAAGGTCTATCTGGAATAATCATCACAATGGCAGGTTTTTTGTTGGAAATTACCATATACAGTGGATAAGGTCACTCTAACCAGTTTCTGTAATTTCAGATATTAACCTTTGGCTGTTTTATAATATACTGGAAGAAAAAGGCATCTATATAATGATCCAATAATCATAATTATTTGTAAATTCTTAAGCCTCAGTTACAAAGAGACCTGCGAACCTCTGCCTGATTTTGTTTCACATTTTGGTTATGTGTAATCACTTTCAGAATTGCATTTTGCTTCAGCCTTCTTTTCTTGGCTGCTGCTGAAATGTATGTTTATATAAATGTGAGGTTCTGGAGTGGAGGTCCCTGGAGCAGAGCCAAGGAGAAGAAGAAATGTACTGTTTTGTACAAAATAAGTACATCAATTTGTATAATAAAACAGCTTCCTTATTACAGAAAAAAAGAGTGGGGAGAGACAACATTGGTTATGAGAAGGGAACCAAAACAGTTTGAGCTGAATATAAGGCAGGGAGTAAAAGTAGTCTTGTAAATGTATTTTAAAATTAGAATAAATTAAATAGAACTTTTATCATAGACATTGTATAGAAAGAGAGAGGGTTTAGAGGGATCTCATGGAGTCAAAGTACTAGGATTGGGTTTGTCTAAAGGTGCTCAACTATCTACCTGCATCTGGCTTTCCTGGTGTGTTTGTTACAGATTTTGCAACCTATTGAATCAGAATTACTTGGGTTGCTAAGGAATCTGTATTTTTTTTTTTACAAACACCCAGAGCCTATCCTCATCCCCATGTGAATCCTGTGGCTGCTAAAATTTTAGCCCAATGAATCAGGATACAGGGAAAGAACATATAAGAAATAAATCTTGAAAATGTATGTATTGAAATCAGAGAGGAAGCTTGAAGGAAATTTGAAGCAGAAGAAATATATAGAAAAAAAATAATGAAAGTAATTAAGTTTCAGGAATGAAATAACAGGGAACTGCCAGGAAAGAATGATATTAATAAAGAAGGAAGGCAGTGGTGACAGGAGTCAAAAAGAATGCCTGGGAAGGAATGTCTCACAGTCCCAAACCAGTTCAAAGTGAGAATGGGAACTAGGGTTTTTAAAGGCAAAGAAAAAGGAGGTACATACCAGGTCTCAAGCACTGCCAGACCTGTCCCTGGTTTCAGCAGCTAATTAACCACAGTTTAGCAAGGTCTTCAAGACTTCTTTCTCAAGACTATTCAAGGATATCAAGCTTTTTTTTTTTTGTCTCTGAGGAAAGTTACAGATTTACTGGGTCATAAGGTGCTCCTGACACCATTCTGTCTGGTTTTGCTTTGAGACATTATCTTATTCCTGAGAGCAAAACTGAGAAGGCCTGTTTAATATCCTTCAGGGAACTAAGTACAAAGAGTAAGCTTCTAAAATTAAATTAATAAAAACCAGTTCAATTAGTGGATTAGAATTTTCAGAGGTACATAACTAAAGAAATTTTTAGTAAATACATTTTCCAGCTATAATCTGTGGTCAGAGCTACTGGATATCAAACCTCGTTCCCACCCTGATGATACAGCAATATCTGAGAAAGATAATCATTTTCTTTACGAAAACAACACTGGGATGTTTGATTTACTAAAGTCTTTAGGGGATTCATTTTGCATCCAGTCTGAGCGCAAATGACTAGGAAAGTATGCTCGATCGTCATTTCTTTAAAGACCTTGTACCTGCCCACGTGAAATTTTCAGTCTAAACCAGGCAATGAGAGAGAAAGACATATAAGTAATTGATGGAAACTATTTCTTTCTCCTCTTAGCAATTATTTTGTCAATTGTTTTAATTTGCATTAAGACTATATAATAAGTAGTTAATGTATGTTTGATTTTAAACGCCGGCTTTGAAATTTAAAAGTCTAAAAAGCAAGAACTTATAAGTGTGTGACAGACCAGCAATGTGTTTCTTAGCCTTTATAAACCTGTACCCCTCATTGACTTCTTGTTCTACCTTCTGAGTAGCCCAAGCTGCCAGGGACAGTTCTTTCAATCATTTTGCCAAGAGTAATAGGAATATTCGATATCCTTTTGCAAAAGAACATTGTCCCCCTGAAGATCCTGATAGTTTCCCCTGAAAAGCATTACTGAGTTAGGGAAGAGAGAGTACTTCCTAGGTGATCATTTTTCTTAATGGTTCTTAATTTTTCAAAAGTAGAAATGGAGTTATGAGAATTTAAATAATTTACCTGGTAAATGGAGGGAAAATATTCAATAACTGCTCAAAACAGGCTGCAAGCTATTGTGGAAAATGCTTTTACAGTTGATGTAAAGGGATGTAAGCAAGAATTCTGGGAAGGCACCATGACATCTCTCTCTCTCTCTCTCTCTCTCTCATTTTACTCTTTTACTTCCTGGAATGCCCTCCTTGTCTTTCCTAATGAAGTTATTCAAAGTTTCCTTCACTCCATAGAATCCCTACTGCCATAACATGTTTTATCAGTACCTAGATGATGATTATAAAAGCCAGTAATCTGTCAATTAATAATTTATTTTATTTTATTTAAGTGTTTATAACAGTTTTATCCATGGTTATCCTAAAATGTCCCCCAGTAGGTAAATGGAGAAATCTGGTCCATTCCACACAATGGAATTCCACCCAGCAATGAAAAGGGATGGACTGTCCACAAATGCAGCAACATAATGGATCTCCAGTGCATTACATTAAATGAAAAAGGCCAGATTCAAAAAGCTACACACTATATAATCCCATTTATGTGACATTCTGGAAATGGTAAACAGAATGAACAGCAAACAAACCAGTGTTTTCCAAGGGCTTGGGTGGGGCTGAGTACCGGGCACTAGGGAATTTGGGGGTGATGTGGAAATATTCTACATCTTGACTGTGGTGGTGGCTACATGACTTGTGTGTTTTTCAAAACTCAGTACTAAATAAAAAAGAGAAGAGAGGAAAACACCTCAGTACTGAACACTAAAAAGAGAAAATTTTATTGTATATAATTTGTACCTCAATAAACCTGGTTTTAAATAAACCTTATGGGCAGTTATCATTTTCAGAAGTAAAGCTACTTGATATTGCCCTGCCTTGTTGTCCCCTGAGCCTCCTCTGCTGAACAGTAGGGCCTCTTAGACCTAAACAAACAACTTTACATTCACAAATGAAAAACAGTGGGACTCCAGGAGAGGGATTCCTACCTGCAGTTACTCTCTGGGAATAATCAATTTGAGATCTCTTTATAAGTTAGACAGGAAACCACAAGGGACAGAAAGGTGGACAAAAAATGGAATTTTTAAAAACCATAATGTCCTTTTTCTAGCCAATAAAATTCTCCATATGGCCACTTGGTATTAATTTATTTGACCTCATTTCTTAGCTATTCAAATTTAACAGCCTTCCCCTCCCCCAAGTATCATGGGAAAAAAGGGAAAAAACATACCCAGTATTTACTGAATGCATGCTCTGCACCAAGCACTCCTTTTGGCACTCTGTATGAATGATCTCCAATCCTACCCACCTCATAGAATTGTTTGGATAATTATTCCCACTGTCCTGATGAGGAAGCTGGAGACTTCCCAAAGTCACCCAACTAATAAGTATCAAAGTCAGGATTTATGTTCAGATTGCCTTGAATATAAAACTAACTTCATGGTTTATGTTCTATACTATGGTGGCATAAAGTCTCTTAGTACTTAATATTAATTTTAATTTGTTTGAATACTAATACCTGACATGTACAGTCATAAAGTCTCTTCTTGTGTTTGAGCAAGGACTGGGTTTCATTACTTTTCTTAAAAATATCTTGGTTAAGTTTCTTAAAAACTCTTAGAATATCATTTAAAAATCTCATAGAACATTTCTTATCTGTTCAGTAGGAAGTAATAGTATTTGGAGTTCTGTTTATCATTTGCCACCTGGGACTAAAAGCTGCAAATTCTTTCCGCTGTTTGAATAATTTGTCTTTATCTTTGTTGTTACAGTACTGGATACCAGTTTATTTACTATTCACCTGAAAACACAGCCAAAGCAAAAGAAGTTCTCAGCAACATCAATCAACTACAACCTCTTATAGCAACCCATGCAGACCTACTGCTTAATTCAGCAAGCCAGCGTTCTCCAGACAGCTTGAAGAATTCTTTAAAGATGCTTTCAGAAAAAGTAAGATCCAAATCATTGGTACAGTGGGGAAAATGAAATAGTCAAATTCCCGTTGGAGCTGCTTTCCGCATACCTTGCCTTTCATAGCATCTGGAATTTTAAAATAGACTAGTATTAAAAGTAAGCTTCAAAGTATTGCCACAGGATCAAAATGAATTGACCTCTTTCTCTTTTCAAATCTTACTGAGGTTTTTTTTTTCCTGTTAGGTAATGAAACATGTTAGTGGTTCAAGTAGATTTTCTCTTTTCCTTGACATCTTTCATTTTATTTGGTCTGTAGTCTTATTAAATGAATTCAATTAGATTTTGAAAATTACTTTATTTTCCTCTAGTGATTACCCAACTTCTACACATATGAAGTTATACATTTGAATTAGAATGTCACTTCATTTGAAATCAGAATTTTGAGGTAGATTCTTATCAATGGCATGGGATTATTCCTGTGCTATAGTTTGCTTTCTACAAAATCATATACTAGGAGAAGTTTCCAAGAGTATAAATTATTGTTTAAAACATAGTGGGACCTAAGCCTTCATTTTCCCAATGGGGTCTTCCAGTTGTATCTGCCATGAGGAAGAGTGATCTGCAGGGAGGAGCATTCTGTAGATACTCAACATCAACTTCAACAACTAATTAGGACAGCTGTATGATATAGAGAAAACCAAGATAGAAAAAGAAAAATTACAGCTTGCTCTTTTACGTGAAATCAGATATCCTAGAGTCTGACTCTAATGTGCTCACCCTTCACCTCTGTATTCTGGGGATATATTGCTATTTATTATGGGATGCTCCCAGTGAATATGCCCTTGAAGAAATTGACTAAAGAAAATTCATATGCTATAATTCTAGAATAATGTTACTAGGCAATTCTTTACCTCCCTGAAGAATAGATTCATAGAAACCTGAATATTAGGTATGTATATAGTTTTGATTCAGTTAGGTTAATTTCTAATCATAATCCCTTGTGCCTTTTGAAATTTTAATTTAAAGCATATTTTCATATGCTTTTTCCTTACAAAGGAAACTAATATCTACTTTCATTTAAATTAATTAATATCTATTTAGAAAGGTCAAGTGAATTGTCTAGTAAATTTAAAAATGAAAAATCAAAACCCAAGTCTTCCGATCAAATGCAACATTCCTTCCATGCCAGAACAGGTGCCTCCATCACAAAAAGGGAGGAAAAACTTGAACCAAATTTTACAAGTACCTACTTTGTGTCAAATGTTGTGTTAGGGACTTCAGGTCTTATGTTATTTCATTTAATCTTCACAATCATGGAGTACAAATTGTTTTATTTTCACAAAGGAAAAGGCTGAAGCTCAGAGGAAGTTAAAAATAAATATGCAAAAGCATGCACCTGGATTGAAACCCAGGATTCAAACCAGGAGTCAAACAAAATCAGGATCCAAACCCAGGTCTGGTTGAATGGAGTGAAACCTCTTCCTGGTGTCTCCTATACATTGTCTGTGTTTTCACATTTCCATATTTTTTATTTTTTTTGGGGGGGTAGACAAACTCTCCGACAACACTTAAATATCTAATAGTCAGTAAATGTGTCTTTATGGCTAGGGAAAATGGATAAAATAGGTAGTTGTGTAGAGTGAAATAATATAATTTTATGGCTCTTTTCTCTTTTGGATATGTAAGTGAAGTGAGTTTTTTTTTCTGGATTCACCTAAGCAGAAAATTTTAGCAAATGGCACATCACTGTAGTGATTACAGAGCAGTATTTATATTCTTTCTGTGCATTGGGCAGGGATTTGTCATTTCATACATCATTTACAACTTGCTGCAGTGTTGTGCTGGGGGAGGGTATTTTTTCCTCCTTTAATTCTGCCTTGCTCTAACTTTTTCCCCTCTGTTTTTCTGCTGAGTAGATAAGCTTTGTCTACTAAAAAATCCGTCAGCCCTTTAAGCTAGGCGGATCTTTTCAAAGTTGAATTTGGAAGTCATGCATTTTTTTTAAAGAATTCATGCCTGAAATTTTAAAGAATTATTTAAGATAACAGAGTTTTGCAAAGTCTATGAAGACTTAGTAGTTCATGGCTTAATATAGAGGAGGATCCATGAATTTTGCATATAGGAGAAATAGTTTCAGTGGCATCTTAAAATTGTAATTAATGTAATATTTAAAAAGATTTAAGCTTAAAAAGTTTTGTCTTTACATTTCAGGGGTCTTGTGCACTGTGGATTAGAAAATCTTCATTGATAGTTCCCTTGATTCTTTCAATGAAACTGAATTGGTATGTTTGGAAACTGAGTGAGTTGTTTTCTTAGGAACTCATTCTGACATTTACGACAAAATAGGGATGGTCTATAGTCATATTTACAAAGAAACCCTAACAGTTTTATAGCCTTTGAGCAGGTGAACATGGCACAGTTCACTGCAGTAGAAAGAGGAGGTGGAGAAAGGCTGGGATAAGGTGGAGGGAGACATTTGACTATTTTGTGCTGGGATAGATAGCATCTCTCCTCTCAGGTAAGGCGTTGATCTGGAGATGAGATTGTAATGGAAGCAAGTGGTGATTCAACCTGTACTCAGAGTTTGGGGGAAAGGTAAGGGGCAACAGAGAAACCCAACTCCTTAATCAGGCATATTCAGGGATTTTCAGAGCAGCCACTATTTGTAGATCCCAACAGCAATTCACATCATCTCTAGTGCTCCTAACAACCAAGCCACAGAGTTCAGCTCCCCAGCGAGATTCCATTAGTGCAAAAACAAAACAAAACAAAACAAAACAAAACAAAACAAAAACAACACAATTTGTAATATTTAAAAATATTTATCGAGTTCACATTAGTTTCCCTACACTGTCCTGCCTGACACTGGGGGCACAAACTGGAATAAGATACTGGTCTGTTCTTCCCAAGATGTTCACAATTCTTGATGGTGATAGTTGTGATGATCATAAGGATATCAGTAATCAATAATAGCTCACAC
Source organism: Chaetophractus vellerosus (assembly GCA_004027955.1). NCBI lineage: Eukaryota > Metazoa > Chordata > Mammalia > Cingulata > Chlamyphoridae > Chaetophractus > Chaetophractus vellerosus. Next base: position 13,293 of record PVKH010000648.1, read on the forward strand.
TTAATGGAGGCTTTCTAGTGAAGAGGTAGTGTTTAAGGACTTTTATCTTTTGCAATTCCAGGAAGTAGATAATTTTATTTCCATATTGAATCTTCATAGTCTTATGTAGTAGGTCCTATTGATATCTTCATTTTACACAATTGAGGAAACTGAATCCCAGAAATTTTAAATAATATGTTTAAAGCCACATATATGGCTGGTATGTGGCTTTGAGAGCTCATAGAGTCTGGTTCCAGATTCTATGAGCTTAACCCCTATATTATATTGTCAAACATGCAATGAATTCTATGATGCATGCTTGTATGTGGGACTATGATAGCCTGTAGGTAGGTTGTGGTATGGCACAAAGACAAAGGATAGATCAAAATTTTAACATATGATATAAAATATTATTAATAAAGTGAAATAAAAATGCATATCTTTTTCCCGGAATAAAAACATACAATACTATAAAAGATATCAGAGAAAAAATAATCATGTAAAGAGATTCAAACTGAAAAATATAAAGGCCTATGTGTAAACATTGTATAGATATCTCTCATAGCTCAGAAACATGTGATAGTAGCTTTCAAATGCCCATCACTTTCTCCATTCCATAGAGATTAATGGGCCTTGTTTAGAAAGTCATTTTTTTTTAAAGATTTATTTATTTATTTTATTACATATCTCCCCTTCCCGCCCCCCCGCTGCGGCGACGCGCCGAGAGTGGTCACCGCGCAGGCGCGGCTTTCCCCGCTTGTGGGCGGTCTCTGCGTCCGTTCACGGCCGGCTTTCAGTTCGCGGGTGGCTGGCTGCGCTCCATCCGCGGGCGACCTGCCCTGCCCGTGGCGGCTCTTGCCCTGTCCGTGGCGGCTCTTGCCCTGTCCGTGGCAGCTTCTTGCCCTGCCCACAGCGGCTCCGGCCCGCCCATGGCAGCTTGCCATTCTCAAGGCGGTCTGCCCACTGAGAGAGGTCCCCGGGAATCGAACCTGGGGCCTCCCATGTGGTATGCTGGCGCCCTATCCACTGGGCTATCGAGCCGGCCCCAGAAAGTCATTTTTATCCTGCTCACCAAAAAGCATTATTGAGCATCTAGTTGTGTGTGGTACTATACTGGGTGCTATATGACAAAAACTACACACAGACATCACCCTTAACTTTAGCTACCAAAGAATTTTTTAAAATAAGGATGTTTTACCATATTACAATTGTTAGGTTTAGAAATGGTGCTGTTTTGCAAATGCTAGAGGCTATGCCCACAATTTTTTCAGAAATCCTCATTTCTTCTGATTCCCAGTCTCTCTTGATCCCCAGAATAATATACAAAAGCATGCTATTGTATTCAAAGAAAAATAAGAAGCATTGCATTTTGAAACATAACTCAGGATTCTCTTATGAAATGTTCTGTTTTCCTTAAGAGCATTGCCGGGAAGCCAATGTGCTAAGATGTTAAAGATACACAAATGTTTTGTTGCTTATTCAATTCAGCCACTCTTGGGTTTATCTCAGTCTCAAACTGAAGGGAAGAACTTAATCAGTAGAGTTTTGTGTTTTGTTTTTTTTTTAATATATGGTGAAAGTATATATTAGGAATCTATGGGAACCTGAGAATAACTGGTATAGATGAAGATGAAAGTTAAGGTTTAGAACTTAGTTTTCTTCTTTTCACACTCACCTTTAAATGGTAAGTATTTAATTAGTGAAGTAAATCATATTATATAGACATTAAATTTGTGCTTATTAGAAATTTGAAGAATAGGGGAAATACAGAAATGAAAGTAAGATAATGTTAGGAATGAAACTGGTACATAAAATGAATGGAATCAAAACTTCTACTTCTGATGGAGTAGCATGGCCTCTCCCACTTTCAACAACAAGAAAACAACACAATTATAAAGCACTGGTTTGTAGGCATTGGGAAATAGCCAACACAGTACTGTGATCTCTATTAAGGCTTAAAAGCAAGGTTTAGAAGGATCCCATTGATTCCAAGCAACTTAGCACACCAGAAAACAACAACAACAACAACAACAACAACACATTATTTAGAGGATTACAATAATGTTCAGTAACCAAGACAAAATGTCTGGCATTCAATAAACATATGCCAAGCAAGCAATGAAGCAGAAAAATATGAACCATAACCAGAAGAAAATCAATCAATAGAAACCAGAAGTGACAGAGATGATGAAATTAGCAGATAAGGATCTTAAAATAGCAATTATAAATATGCTCCATGTATTCAAGAAAGTAGAGAAAAGTGGAAGACTTTTTAAATGACTCAAAGAGAACTTAGAGAAAAGTAAAACATACCTTCTGAAATAAAAAAATATACTAGGTAGAATTAACAGCAGATTGGTCACTGCAGAAGAATAATCAGTGAATTTGCAAACATAACATTAGAAACTACCCAAAGGAATCACAAACTTAAAAAGACTGCAAAATATGCAGAGAACATTAGTGAATTCTAGGACAATATCAGAAAATCTAACATATGTGTAAATGCAGTCCCAGAAAAAAAGGAGAGAGAGGGGAAGAGAAAAATATTTCAAGAAATATTGGCCATTTATATTAAAAATTTAATGAAACTTATGAAACCACAAATCCAAGAAGGCCAATGTAACCAAAGCAGAATAAAGGTAAAAAATAAAACAGAAAACAAACTACTAAAAAAACACAAGATCATCATAAATTGCTTAGACACAGAGGTAAAGAAAAAATCTTGAATGCAACCAGAAAACAAAGAACAGCACATTATCTGCAGAGGAACAAAGATGAAAATGACAGTAGTTTTCTCATTAGACACTATACAAGACAGAAAACAATGGAATAACAAGTAATGACCGAAAAAAGAAAAGTTAACTTACAATTCCATACCTAGCCGATGTCTCAAAAATAAAGGCCAAATAAAGACCTTTTCAGACAAATACAATCTGAGAGATTTCGAAGCAGACTTGCACTACTACTAGAAAAAAAAAGTTGCAGCTGTTTTGTTGACATTCTGAGTGCTTCTAAGGAAATACATTTTTTATTAAAACAAAAAGAAATATATAAGTGTGAGTCTATTTCTAAAGTCTCTATTCCATTGATACATATGTCTATGCTTTACACTAATACTTTTTAAAAGAAAATTCATTGCCACTAGTTTTATTTTAAAGCATCAATATGATTAAGGAAATTGAACATTTGACTTTTTATATTTGTCTGTATAGTCACCATTTTTGGCACTCTTTATTCCTTTTTGTAGATCCAACTTTCCCCTGATATCATTTCTTTCTTACTGAGTACTTTCTATTAACACTTCCTATAGTGCAAGTCTGTTATGTGCCAGCTTTCTGAAAATTAGCCTCATAAAAATAGATAGACTGAGTTAGGACAGTGGATTTGAAAACTTGTTGGGCATCATGAAAAACATGTTAGCCTAAGAAAATTAAACTAATCAGTAAAGAAACTATGGAAAGTAGTATGAAATGTAAAGAAAGGATCTTAATTAACTAGCTGTGGGAATATAAAATAAGGGTCGCTCTTAGAAGTTATTGTAAAAGTAAAACTAGTAGAAATTACAACTCATCCAGAAGGTAGATATTACTGAGGGTGATCTAGAGGTTTAGAGTCTGAGTTGCTGAATAGTTTTTATGCCACTCAGATAGAAATGCTGGGAAGACCACATTTATTAAAGAATTTTGAGTTAAGGTTAGGCTTCTGAAATTGAAGGACTTTCAGGTGGAAACAATTGAGAGGAAGTGGGTACAGATATGGATTTTAGAGATCTCTGCATAAAGATGGTATTTGAAACTATTGAGGAATGAGTTACATCACCAGTGAAAAAAAGCTTTGGGGGTAAAGGTTTCCTTTGCTGACTTATCCCCTATGAATTCAGGGTGAGCAGGGAATAAATCAGCAAAGGAAACTGAGAAGGGCAGTCGACAAAAAGAAGAGCGTGCTTTACAATTTACAAAGAACTTCCATGAGAGTTTCACTGGTAGGATTTATAATTTTGTACAAACTGTAAAAGAGTGGCTATGTGATTTGGGCAAGGTCAAGTGGATACTTTAAATGGTCTGCCCTGATGTCAGATAACTTCCTGGCTGCTAGTCCAGTGTTCTTTTCTTCAGGGCATGTTGAATACACATTTACGTACTCATAACAGAGTATAGCACTATTGCCCTATGAAATAATTAAAACATATCAAAATTTAAAATAAACAGAATTTTGTCACACCACTGCAAGGTGTTAATAATAAGGTGGTATATGGGAATCCTGTATTTTATGTGTGATTGTTCTGTAAACCCACAGCTTCTCTAATAATAAAAAAAGAGCAGAATTCTTTCTTGCCACTTACATGTCTACTAACGTAATGGTTACTTCTTGATGCTCTTGGCTGCTTTTGTATTTTAGGTAGGATTAGGCATTGCCTTGATTTAGAATAAGGAGATTCCGAATAGAATGGGAATTTGCTTCGTTTGTTGAGATCTGTGGTGAAAAAGCATGGTTTTAAATGTACATATCCTAACTACTCCTTTGACATTATTCAGTGAATCAGGAGATTCTCTTCTTCCATCCCCAGAAATAATTTTTATCAGTTTTATGCTTGCAGATAGTTCCATGTGTTGCTTTGAAGAATAGTTGTATGAGAATATGAATTGAAAAAGAATCAGTAAGGCTAGAAAACCTTTCATCTTTTAGAGAGTATACCTCTCTCTTGTAAAATCAAACAAACGAACTAGATCTGCTGTGTGTTCAGAATGTATGTTTTTTCACTAGGTTATTAAACTGATATGTTAAACAAATGGATTTTGCTTTTCCCTGTGATGACATTTAGACAGCTTTTCTTCTTTCATTAATGTAGTTCGATCTGAGTAGAAGAAGAACAAAGTCAGTAGGGATATTGGAGACATGGTCTCATCGTTGCCATGACTTTTAACTTTCCTAGTATCAATGAAATGGCAAGAACAGCAGCATACAGATGTGTGGGAACTGACTACTTTCATCTCCTCAAACTGACTTATTTTCACAGTAAAATGTCCAGCATCTACACTGGTCTACATTTACTTGGTAGTGCTAGTCAAAAAAATTCAGACTTGTTTCAGATCACATGAACATCACTAGAATATTTAGCTATTTTCTAACAAAGTGCCATTTTATACACAGGATTCTGGTTTCCAGAAAGTTTCCAAGAAACTCAGATAAATGTGTCAGTATAGACACAAAGTAAAATATTAGCTACCATTGCATTTGTTTAAGAATTTATGCCTTGTATTCAGTTACCCAAGGAAAATGCTGGGTTGTAAAACTGCAAAAATCAACTACATTTTCTCTCCTGCCTTGGGTGGTAAATCAACTCAAATGAGATTTGAATAAATGAAGCGGAATCTCTGTGTGTGCATGCTATGGGGAAAAATGATGGCAATTATAAATACTGCAGAAAATTTCATTGGGTGTGAATATATACTCAGCTACATAGTAATTATATGAGCATTGTGGAGACTGGAGCTGTAGTAGCAAGAATTCAAAGAAGGCAAGCTGCTTTCCTCTAAAAATAAATCAAAAGAGTTTATTGAAATCATCAACAGAGAAGTAGTTTATTTAAGCTGAATGGAAATGAATTTACTTCCATTTACACATTTTTAATATTTAAATTCACATTGATGGACACATCCATGCTATATAGAAAATTAAGTAAATAACATGTTTTCCCATTTTGCTATAACTATTCTGACTTGTTTTGGTACTGTTTAGCCAACTTTTTCATCTTTTTTTTGTATCCTCCATTTTCATTTTAACACCTAATTGTGAACATTAACACTTTATTCCTTTCCAATATAATCTGCCTTTTAGTTTTGCTTCTCAAATTTATTACCAGAATATTTTCCAACCTTTTACTCTTGTATATTCTTTGCTCCATGCTTTTTGCCTGACCTTCAAATAGCTTCACTACAACCAATAAGAGTGTTTAAGGCAACCAATAAAATTTAACAGTGAAGATAGTTATACCAGCAATTGTGAGCACACTTGCCAAGGGAGCTGGTAGATATTCAAAAATTGGGGATTAGGGAAGAAGAGGATAATGGATAGAAACATCTAGGTTGATGGTGGGGGGCGGCATAAAAAAGACACTGAGTTATGTGTTAGAGATCTTGGGATCCCTGCCATTGGTGCTATCAATCAGTCATGTGCACTTGTTTTTTAGTTTCCTTATTGGTTAAAGAAGAGGTTGAACTCTAAGGTTCCTTTCAGCTCAAGAATTTTCTCGTCTATTTCAGAGAAGTAACTAAGCAGATATGACATAAGTGGTATTAGGCACTTGTGTTACACATGGTTTAACTGGTTTTCTTTCATTGCTGACACTCACAGCAGGAAGATTTAGGGACAACTTAGTAACCACTAGTGGGGCATGGCAACATTGGCTGCATATTGAGAATACACGGATGAAGAATTACTTTGAGTTACAGCAGTGGTGAAGTCAGCATTATAACTAGGGGTGTGTCATCAAATGGAGATGTTATCAAAATAATCCCATGAGTTAAGGGCCCCTTCCTAACAGATTATAAAGTATGGCTATGGTAACCATATGGGTTAATGCTTAAGTTACCTCTTTGTACTCTTGGACTGAACAGATTGTTAGGCCACATGTATGTTAAGCACACTGTAAAGCAGAAAACCAATTACTGCACCCTACCATACATTACAAAGTGAAGCTATTAAACATTTCATCAGGAAATTGCAAAGTACAGCTGTAAAGTTCTTTATTGTTGAGCAGCCATCATTACTACAGTACTTAGTACGTATTTACCACCAGTTTGTAAAGTCTACCATGCCAAGTTTCACAGTAACCTCGTTAACACCGAGCATTACTGAAACAATTTGGTGGAGGAGAGTTTAGGGAGTGATAATAAGGAATAAAAGCCAAGTGTTTTCACATAGAAACCTGTCTATTTCATCTCTACAGATTTGTTCATGATACTAAAAATATCTCCTGCCTCTATTTTTTTAAAAGTCATGTCTTTGTTTCTTTAACCATCATATGCGTTTAAAATTTAAAATCTACACAATAATCGGATCACAGTTTCTTTTTTTAACAAATCAATTCTGTTGATACATATTAATAAAGCATAAATGAATCCAACAATGGTATTTGGTATAAACACATAATTGTGTGCTCATCACTTCAGTCATTATTAAAGCATTTTCTTTTAAGTTGTGTTTGGAATTACTTGGAGAGGCATGGCACATAGATGTTGTTCAAATGAATCCCCTGCAAAATTCATCTTCAAAGACAGGATTTGGAGCTAAAAGCAAGGGGGCAGGGGGAGAGGTGATGGTTAGAACAGGAGGATTCAAGGCTTGGCAGCATCCCCCAAACCAAATTATTTTCCATTAATTGGTATGAAACATTTTCTCTCTACTGCCTGTACCTCTTCTACCATACATACCACTAAAGTAAGAATGAATCTGCAGTTGACCTTTTCATACCTCTATGCTATGATGCCTGCCATGGCCGTTCTAATCCTTGTCACTTTCTTTCCAGACAGAGCTTTTTGTACATGCCTTTAAGGATCAGCTGGTCAGGAGTGCTCTTTTAGCACTCTATACTGCCAGGCCAAGTGGTGTCCTTACAAAACCACCCTCTCCAAAGAGCAGCACAGAGGAGACCTGTCCCCAGGACCCACCCCCACCTATGAGAAGGCAGGACTCCATCCCGCATCATTCAGATTACGATGAGGAAGAGTGGGTAAGTCGCTCACACATCACTTGCCTCCCCAAAGCTTGCCCCGAGAAACAGAGTGATAATGCTAAGAAATCTCTGCTTTTCATCAAAACATAATTTGGGAAACAGTCATAAGGCAGATTGTGGATAAATAGATAGCATTTTCCTTAGGGGCATGTTATAATTGGAAGTTGTATTCCTGATCACATTTATTTGATATGAAGATTTATTTGTTATCAAAAAAATCTTATGTAAAACAAGAATATGTTGTCAAAACAGAGGTACAACAATTGTAAGAATGTAATACTTCTTATTTAATACCAAGGGAATATAAACCATTAAAATTGTTACTTTGTAGGAAAAAGAATAAAAAACCATCCATAATACCACTATTTGTATGCAACAAATATTTTCATTGTTGTATATTCCATTCCAGTGTTTAAATTCTGTTTTTTTTAAATTACCTTTTAAATGATATGAGATATAAGTATCTCTTAAATCCCTCTTGCTTTTGATTCTATGATTAAGTAGAAGGTGTTATTCCAGGTACTCTGAAATTGGCAGGAGGATGGCCACATAAAAACCTCCACACACAAAAATAGCTCGTAAAGGCAATGAACAAAAAAAGAAGCAAACATGATGTATTAGTCGGCCAAATAGGTGCTGATGCAAAGTACCATAAATCTGTTGGCTTTTATAAAGGGTATTTATATGAGGTAGAAGCTACAAAAGAATCCAACTTAACGTACCATAAGAGGTACTTTCTCACCCAAGGTCATTTGCCATGTGTTGAAGCAAGATGGCAGGCGATGTCTGCGAGGGTTCAGCTTTCCTTCTTCCTCTTAAGGCTCCGTGGACCCAGGCTCTTCCAATCTCAGCTGTAGGCTGGAGGGCTCATCTCTTTCCCAAGCTCAGCTGCTCAAAACTCTGGGCTCTGCAGCTGCAAACTATGAGGTGAATGACTCGGCTCTCTCCCCGGGGCTCCAGCATTCTCTTCTCTGCCGTGTCCTTTTTTTAAAGATTTATTTTTATTTATTATACATCCCCCCCCTTTTTGCTTGTTCTTGCTGTGTTCATTTTTTCTCAGCATTCCTCTGTGTCTGCTTGTCTCCCCCTGCTGGGGCGACCTGCCGAGTCAGCTCACCGGCGCGGCGGCCCGCCTGCTCCTGGGGGCTCGCCCTTGCTCGCAGGGGCTTGCCTTTTTGTACGCCCGCAGGGGCTTGCCTTTGCCCGTGGCAGTGTGCCCCACCCGCAGCGGCATGCCCCGCCCACTTTGGCTTGCCTTCTCGAGGCGGTCCGCCAGTTCGAGGAGGCCCGGGAACCGAACCTGGGGCCTCCCAGGTGGTAAACCAGCGCCCTACCAACTGGGCTATACAGCCGGCCCCTGCCATGTCCTTTTACTGTGTCTGAGTGTCTGCCCCTCAACAGGGCGGAAATCAACATCCTACTGATGTGGCCAAATCAAAGCCCCAGTCTTAATGTAATCAAGTAAAAGTGAAACCTTTGAATCTAATACAATCTAATATGCCTGGAGAAACAGACCAGTTTACAAACCCAATCCAATAGCTATTTTTGAAATTCATAAATATCATCATACTGCCACACATGATTTTAGGAACTCTTGTTGGGCAGAATAGGAAGGGAGGAGCTTGAAGGTGCAGGAGGAGGGGGAGCAGTGTGTTATAACTGACTCAGTGTATATTAATTACCCTACAACCCTCCAAAGTATATGCACATCATGCACATGCAAAGGAAACCCTTTACTCTATCATATGTGTAACCAAAAATAATGTGCTACTGTATTAGATGTTAAACATTTAACTAATAATTATGTTTCTTGCCACCTGTAATTTAAAATGTTCAGAGAGTAAATTATTTGAAAGTCCCAGTTCTCTCTTTAAAAATATCGCTGTCTCATGGACTGTGAAGTAAACCTGCTCTTTCATTTGTTAAAATTTCCTTCTCAGGAAAGACAGAACTGAGCTCCAAAAGGTAAATGCTGAATAAGTGTTTGTTTTGCTGATTAAGATTGCATTCCTCCTACTGAAGCATTTTCAAAAGAGCAAATCTAATATTTCTCCCTTTTACCTTCAACTTCTTCCTCAATTTATTCACAGCTCTAAGGCATGTGTACCTCTTAATCTCTCTGAAGTTCAGTTTTCTCAACTGTAAAATGAAAATAACGGCACCTGATCTGCTTAGCTCTTAGAATGATCATGAGATAAATGCTCCATTTATCGCCCATGTGATGATGCTCTATCACCGCAAAGGCCAAGCATTGTTTTACTTTCCTATTATTGCTATACATATTTTTTTAATAAATTTATGTGATTATATTATATGAATCAATAATATCCCTTTGGATAAGCAGGAGAAGCTGATATGTCATAAAATTCAGATTGTGGATTTTAAAGAGTTTGGGGTAGATATAGGAAAGAAGTTATAGCTCATCTAATTAAAAATATCGTGTTCGCCTTTTGACAAATCACTACCAATTTTTATATTAAATCAAGTGAAAATTTGAAATTGGGTATCTTGTTTTCTTCATTTTTACCTGTGTCATACAAACCCTTCCCCTCACCTCACCCTCCTTCTCTCCCTCAAAATTGTCCCTCACCCTCCCTCTGTTTCTATTTCTTCTTCTTTGGATAATTACAGAGCCATTTCTATTTTAGGTTCTCCAGATGCAAAGTTAACTGAGATTAGATCCTTGCTTCCTGGAGTTCAGAGTCTAGAGGTGGATAAACACAGGTTAGCAAGTACTTACAAAATGTTAGGATGAAGGTTGGAGAGAGGCAGAGGGTAGAAGACAGCCTCTGCTGATATTACTTCAACTCAAATTCTTAAGATATTTGTAAACCTTTTTATGATAGAACAAGAAAGTAGAGAATGGGAAATGTATCATTAGTTGAAAATGTATAGAGTGAAGCATTCAGTTTGATTGGCACTGCCGATCACCCATTCTACCTGGTACACAGTGTGAGATGCCGGGTACAGAGAGGTGAACAGCCCAATGCCTCAATGACTCCACAGGCTACTCAGGACTCTAGCAAGGCCAATGACAATTACAGTGCAGTGTTAGCAATGTGCAAAGGCTACAGCAGAAGCCTGATGGCCATGGGGATTTCCAGAAGTAATTTCTGAGATTTTAACGGCAGTGGTCCAAGTTAACCATTCCAAAAAAAGGAGGTGACCATTTAGTCAGGAACACATTAGCTGATATAGGGAGAATGTCTAATGTGCGAAACATTGAGTTGGGTTAATTACCAAGAGATGGCTTTAGTATCCAGAGAGTAGGGTCTTGTACTAAGAGGAGATGGTTGAGAGGAGGGGCTGAGAAGAGTGGTGAGCCTTCAAATAGGCATGGAGGAAAATGGATAGAGGAGTTTACTGGCAGCATTTGAAGATGTTAGGAAGAATTCCATCCTTGTGAAGGGCCAGTCAAGGTTGCAGCATTGGTCTGTATGATTGTTTGCTCACCCTTGCTCATTCTCTTGGGAATACTTTGGCATTCTCAACACCAGGGGAAAAAAACTATTTGATTTTTTTTTTCTGGTCACTATAGGGGTGTCTTCTCCGTTTCCCAGTGTTTTTTTTTTTTTTTTTTTTTTTTTTTTTTTTTTTTTGAGAGGGGTGGGTGAGGAGGTTCCTTCAAAAGCAAAAAGAGTTGACAGGTAAGGAAAGTCAGTATCTCTCTCAAAATCTCCTTTTAGATTAATTCTGACAGTCTCCTTTGGAATTTTCCATTGTTTCTAGGAATAATAAATGCTTGGTTTAAATTATCAAAACTCCAAAGAAAATCTTTCCTACTCAAAAATGTTTCCTCTTAACTCTTTCCTCCTAATATAACTTTTTTTAAAGATTTATTTTTTTATTTTCTGCTTTTTTGTCTCCTCCCCGCCCCCGCTGCGGTGACGCGCCGAGTCAGCTTCACCAGTGAGCAGTGGCCTTGCCCACTCGCGGGTAGCTTGCCCTGCTTGCGGGCGGCCCTGCCCACGGATGGCTCCGCTCTGCTTGCAGGCGGCTCTGCTCTGCCTGTGGTGGCTTTGCCCTGCCTGTGGCGGCTTTTGCCCTGCCCACGGCGGCTCTGCCCCGCCCATGGCGGCTTTTGCCTTCTCAAGCAGTCCACCTGCCCGGAGAGGCCCCGGGGACCAAACCCAGGACCTCCAAGTGGTAAACCGGTGCCCTATCCACTGGGCTATACAGCCGGCCCCTAATATAATTTTAATCTATTTGTAAACAAGAATCACGTTTGATTGTATGAAACATTGTGTTGATTTCTTTAGCAATCACTTTCTATTATATATATTCCTTGGTCAAGGAATGGAAATCCTTTATGAGAAAGCAGGAAGTTAAATTCAATTTTTAAAAATTTCACCAGAATCATAAAATGTTAACACTACTTTCAAAGCTTTATTTAACCTTGAAAAATTGAATAAATCCAAGGAAAATGTAATTAATTGAAAATGCCTTGGAGACTATGCTATTAAATGAATTGGAAACATAAGTTTTTGTATGGCTTTTCTTAGTTAATTAGTTGTTAGAAAAGTTTCAGCACTGATTACAAGTATAGTCAACTTTGTGAACTAATTAAATGTTTTAAATTAATTTAATTGGGTTTCTGAGTTAGCATATGAAAATATTCTCTGACCACTTAGGTTGGCTGAGGTTGCTACATAAGATTAGAGTAGCTTCATTTTTAAAAACCCATTTTACTTAATTTCTGGTAGGGACTATAATTTTACAATTACCTAACATCAACAACTGCACTTGACTACTTATAATAAATATTTGGAAAATGAATACATATTAGTAAATTATTCCCAAAGTCACACTCTCATAATACATGGAACAAACTTACTTTCTGAGGTCAGAAAAGAGAATTGTAGTTAATTTTAAATCAGTATGAAGCTGTTCTCTTTCAACCTATTTTGTTGACAAAATTGATGACATGTGAACCTGGATATTAATTATCTGCTCAATATGGTAGAAGTCAAACTAAAATGATCACTTATGAAAAATGCCTCTTATTTGCTGTATTTTAATTATTAAATGATTGAGTACTTTTAAGGTTTATTTTCCTGAAAAGTTAGTAAACCCCAAATTAAACCCCAAATGAATATTTGAGATTTTATGACAATCTGTGCCAAGAAATAGGCTACTATAATATTCTTGGGCTTTTAGCTGGTAAAGATGACATATTGCTTTTCTTTCTCTACGTCTCTACAGCAGATGCTTCCAGCAGCTGGGATTCCAAGATTAGTTTGTTCGAAATATGAAAGCATATCATCCAACCAAACTATTAAATTGACCCAGTTTTTGTGGCTTCCAGTAATTAAATTATTTTCTAGAACACTGCGACTTAATTTCAACATTACTATACGGATGGGTTCAGGGCTAAATCTGCCTATCTCTATTCAAAAAGTTATTTTAAAAAAAGAGAGAAATCTCTTATCCTTTATATTTTGATCCATTCTAGCAAAGTGCAGAAGTAGGAAAACTATTCTGATTATTTGACTGTATTCCAAACCCATTTTTAAATTGAACTGAATTTCTATTTCAGGCAACATTTCAATGTCTGAATTATCCAATTGGTTCCCTTCTTCATTTTGCTAGCATAAATCAAACTTTCAATTTTAGTTTCCATTCTTAAGGTAGGCAAACATTTGCTATTATTTATTACGGTAAAATGTATTTATGTCCCATAAATGCAGTGGGTGAGCCACATTAATCTGTATCTGTTTTTCATTAATTATATACAATATAGAAAGAATAGTACTTCCACGGTCGTACTTTATATCAGGAATCTTGTTAATAGTCCATATATAACCTAGAAAAATTTGCAGTTTATCTCTAACTCAATACCAAAGATTGCATTTTGTAATTAAAGTTATATGAATCACTTTCTCATATCTTTTTTTTTTAACCAAACTCACACAGTTCATGTTGTACTACACCTGTTTCTCATCATGTTTACAGCATATGTGAATTTGCTATTTATAGTATCATAATTGGTTACAGTGGGTATAAACAGTTGCAAAACATTGCTAACCATTGAGGACAAAGCATATTTAATCAGGTACATACACACGCAAACTGTAGTGATCTGATTTTTCAATTTCTCTTTGCCAGATGTCATCTCCATTTTAGACCTTACATTTGGGGGCAAGAGGGGGGAGGTTGTTCATGCCATGCATAATGCAGAGGTACCTATGTAAATTGATATTCAAAAGAGATTTTGTTCAGATTTATGCCTGGATAGAATCATGTTATTATGTGTAACCATTGGCCTGATCTTCTACCTGAGAAAGAAAGAAATCATTATCATTCTTTGTAGATAATTCTAATAGGGTGCTGGAAAGGAGCCTATGATTTAACTTTTCCGAAGCAACATCTTATAACTTAGTTACCTAAATAAGTAATTTGTCCACTAAAATATGGCCATTTATTCCCCTTTGTTTAAGTTATATATAGAGGGGTGTGTGTGCATGTGTGTGTATAACCTTTTGAATAGTGACAATTCGACAGGGCCTTCAGAGCTTATCTAGTTTATCACCCTGCTGCTTCAATGCAAAATTCTATCTTAAAAAGAAAACAAACCCCAGGAAACTCTGACATATTCTTAGAAATTTAAGTTGAAAGAATGTTCCAAAGTTGTTTGTTCTTATTATCTTTAAATTTACAATTTATTTCCACCTTCGAATGAAACACGTTGTCCAGTGGCCCAAGACACCTTTCTTTACCTCATCCTATTGGTTCATCCTATCAGTCACCAAACCCAACAGATTCTTATCATCACTGATCTCCTTCTCTCTTTCCTCTCTGCCACTGTCTTTTTTTTCACACCTGCATTATTTCTTGTTGTTTTTTTTCCCCAGTGATTTGTTTCCATTCTCTCAAGCTTGCGGTGTGCAACATGAGTTAACCTCAATTCCTTGTCCACCTGGCAAGTACTTGCTAATACTGTAAGACATAGAACAGCAAAATACAGCCCAAGGTCAAATCCAGACTTGCTCCCTGTTCTTGAACAGCCTGCAGGCTAAGAATGATATTCATATTTTTAAATAGTTAAAAAAATCAAAATAAAAATATTTGATGATATAAAAATTATGTGAAATTTGACTTTTTTTTGTTCATAAATAAAGATTTTTTTTTGGAACACAAGCATGCTCATTCATTTATGTATTATCTATGGCTGCTTTTGTGCTATAAAGGAAGAATTCAGTCATTGAAACAGAAACCATATGGCCTGCAAAGCCTAAAATAATTACTATCCGGCCTTACAGAATAAGCTTGCTGACCCCTCCTACAAGGTAAAACTGACATGTAACCTCCTCTTTTGCACCCACTACTCTCCAGACTATATTAACCACTTTTTTCTCTTAATCCTGTGGTTTATTCTGTAGAGAGTTGTATAGTACTGACAAATACATTCAACTCCAAATCATTTTGAATAATAAGGCATTATTCTAGCATTCCATGAATATACAGCTCAATGGACATCGAGTTAAAATGAGTTATTTATATTTCTGTTTCTGGCAGGTGTTCATGAACTCTATATGCTCTTAAAGGACAAAGACAATGTCATGTTCACTGTTGAATTCCCACAGTTTAGTAGAGCAACTGCACATAGGAGGTAGTCAACATGTATTTGTGGAATAAATTAGTGACTTTGAAATTCGCCTTCAAATTGTTATTCTTTTTCTTATACTGAAGCATGGAATTTTCAATTTAATATAATTTTACAGTTTCCGGTGCTTTTCCCTATACTTAACAGGAATACTTTTGAAGAGTTTTTCTTTTCCAGTCAAAAATATCCAGTTATATCCCATTATATTTTATTTTCCAGTGTCTTAACTTTTTTTTCCCAATTTAGAAAAGTTTATTCGACATTATTCTTGCATCACACTATGGAAAGAAAAAAACTAATTTTCCCTGAAGGCACTCTACCATTTCACATGACCTATACTCTAAATTTTTTTGCATTAGCAGTACAGATTAAATATGAAATGAGTAAAATGTAACATATAAAACTACATGCTGGGGGCCGCTGTAGCCCACTGGATAGGGCGCCGGTTCACCACATGGGAGGCCCCGGGTTCGGTTCCCCAGGCCTCACCAGGCAGACAGACCGCCTTGAGAGGGCAAGCAGCCATGGGCGGGGCAGAGCCGCCATGGGCAGGGCAAAAAGCCGCCACGGGCAGGGCAAAGCCGCCATGGGCAGGGCAAAGCCACCATGGGCAGGGCAAGTCGCCCACGAACAGAGCAGAGCTGCCCGCGAGCGGGGCAAGCCACCTGCGTGGTGAGCTGACTCAGCGCGTCGCTGCAATGGGGGGAGACAAAGCAGACACAGAAGAATGCAAAAATGAACACAGCAAGAATAAGCAGAAAGGGGGGGATATGTAACAACAACAACAACAAAAAACTTCATGCTGAGCAAAAGTAAGTCCACAATAGGTTAACCATATATCCACAGAATAGTTCCCACAGTATTTAAGATGTTTCCTATGTAAATCATATTTGAATGCAATTTTTAGAACCATATTTAACTATATTTTACAATTCATTAACTGTAGGCATCCACATATTTCTTCCATCACATAACCTGTACCTTTAATTTGGGTTGCCAATATCTTCTATGATCCATGGTATACAGAAAAAAGAAAGAAAAACAAAAGTCAAAACAGTTATTTTTCAAGATTTGAGAAATTTGGTCCACCTTTAGTATAGTTTCCTAAGATTTCTGCTCCACTGAAATAAAAACCAGGATTTTCTTTCTGGAATTTCTCCAGCATAAGTTTTCTTTGCATTTTGTCTTGCACCCAAGGATCACCTGCATATTCAGATTCTAGAAGAGAGGTCCAATAGTTTGCTGCATCTCTCTTTGTCTTCATAAGAACAATATGGACCATTTTTCTGTCCTCCAAAGTCACGTTCCTATCCAGCTATTGTAGAATCGGAAAGTTTACCCTAGAGGATCTCACAGCAAATCACGGCCAGCATCATGTGCCAGCTCTGGAGGTGTGAGTGCCTGGAGGAACTTGAACTTCAATGAACACCTGCTCCAGTGAGTGGTACCGCTGACCCCACTGCGCTCATCAAATGGGCGGACATGCTCTACTGTCCCCGGCTGCCACTGCTCTTAATCAACTCTTAAGTGAATATTCAAGTCAGTTTCAAAATATCTTCAAGCAGAAACTGGTCAAATTCAAAATGGACACAATATCAGAGATGAACAAAGCTCTGAACACGATTAGTTAAGGACTCCAAAAGCCTCCAAAAGTCCAGTGGTGGCCATTTTAACTTGATTTGATTATTCATGGGTACATTGTAAAGGGAGAAAATCTGTGTCCTAATTACACAGAAATTAATTTTTTTTAAGATTTATTTATTTCTCCCCACCCCCTCATTTGCATTTGCTCTGTCTGCTCATCTTCTTTATTTCTTTGGAAGGCACTGGGAACTGAACGTGGGGCCTCCCAGGTGGGAGGGAGGTGCCCAGTTGTTTAAGCCATCACAGTTCCCTACTTTGTTTTATCTCTCATTATGTTCTTCCTCCTGTGTCTCTTGTTGGGTCATCATGTTGCGTCATCTTGATACGTCATCTTGCTGCGCCTGCCTGTCGCGTCAGCTAGCTCTCTTGCCCATTTTCTCTCTAGGAGGCACCGGGAACCTCTGCTCCCTGCTTTGTTGTGACTCTCCTCATGTTTTTCTTCTTGCGCCTCTTGTTGCATCATCTTGTTGTGTCAGCTTGCAACACCTGCCCATTGCGCAAGCTCGCTGTCTTTAGGAGGCACCAGGAACCGAACCACGGACCTCCCATGTGGTAGGCAGGAACTCAATTGCTTGAGCCACATCTGCTTCCCAATAATTTCTTTTGATGTTTCCCAGCAAATATGAATTGGAAGCAACTATTTGTTTTTTCTTATTATCAAATTTTTCACCTTCATCTCTAAGTCACACATAATAGGATTGTCTAGTTTTGTTAATCGTATAATGTAGAGGGAACATTCAAAACCTTTACTCTCCCCATCAGAAAGGGTAGACTAGTTGTTTCCCTATGAGGTAACAATTTATTCTATCATCTGTTTGCTTCATGGATGGGAAACATTCTTGAACTTCTCTAGCCCATTTCACCTAGGAGAATTGTGCTTTGAATATTTATCTGATATTAAGCGTACAAAAGGTGATTAAGCAAAGTTCATGACTGTCCATTAAAATGCACAAATGTAATATTAAAGAAAAGGAACCCCAAATGAGACTTTTATGTACATGCATATTCATGAAGTCCTGCCAATTTCTCGATTTCCCCACATGCATTTAATACTTTCACCTTTACTCCCTTCTTTTATAGCTCCTAACACTGTTTTATACATACAGGTTCAAAATAGTTTTCAGAGTTCAGTGTAGGAATAAGTGAGTGGATGGATTTGCTAGATCAGTAGTTCTTCCTCCAACTCAAACCAGCGTTTTTAACAGAAGCATTTTATTCCTGTTTGTTAGTGTAACGGTGATTTTCTTGTGGTTTTGAATCAGATACTATCATCTCCCTCAGATACTTTCCTGACTCTTAGAATGCCTGGTTCAATGCAAGATATTTTGGGTGTGCCTATGTATAATGAACGTACATGCATGCACTTTAGAAGTTTAGGATTACATTCAAATTGTGTCCTCTAACTTTAATACATTCTATTGTGAATAATGGGACATAATTTCCTAACAGAAAATTTTTAAACTCCAATGTTTAATGAATAGTTAAAGAAAATGCTGAGGTATGTATAGGCAGATGTATCAGTGTACACTCAGTTAAAAAAAATCAATCCTTGAGAATGCTTGTATGTAGCATACTGATAATGTCGTACAATTCAACCAGTTGTGCAATCATATAATGGTGTGTATATAAAATGCAATCAACCAATTTAAAATTAAAGCTTTAGTCAGTGAAATTTTTCCACTAGTTATTAAACAAATGCTTTATCTAATGCATTCATTTAGCATGATGTGGCACTTTTTTGGGGTGAACTCAGCCATTCAGAATGTGCTCTTGATTCTATCTTCAATTTGAAGAAGTCTGTAATTGTTTTATAGTGGTATATCATAATTTCTTTTGACTCCTAAATTGCAGGTTAGTAAGTCAATCAACAGATGTTAATTAAGCATAAAGAATGTTCAGTAATGTTTTAGGCACTTGGGAAAAAATTAATTAAATGTAAAATATGGAACCTGACTTCAACAGCTTTATCATCTAGTTCAAGAGAGATGATTAACACTCATGAAACAAGCATAAATATTGAAAGATATTCCCAGAATGTTAGTTGTATGATACAAATGGAAAGAGGTTGAAAAGATTCAGAGAGAGGAATTATATGAAGGTTGGAGATGATAGGGATATCAACCTTCCTTCCTCCCTCCCTTCTGCCCTTCCTCCTTTCCTCCCTCCCTCTCTCCTTCCTTTTGTCCACATCTTCTTCCCTCCCTTTCTAACACCTGTTGTGTACCAGGGCCCAAGAATACAAGGATGAATAAATAATAGTCATTTCCCTCATAGAACCCACTATCTATTTAAAAGAAAATATATTTTAAGCAGAGGAAGTAGCTTGAACAATTCTTGGAGTAGTGAGACTGGCAGGGTGAAATCTAGGAATAAAATGCAGCATGTGTCAAGATAAAAATATCAGTTCCTCCAAGGTTTCCTTCATATCTTGGATGCTTAGCACTAAGCTAATTAACAGCAAGTTTCTAGGACATCAAGGAGATTGACCTGGATGAAGGCTCATTTTAAAAAATAATGAGAAATAAAGAAAATTATCTAGATAGGCCTGACTATAAAGGTGCCTCCAGGCTCAGAGAAGAATTTATACTTGCCACAGTACTAAGTCTGCTTTTGATCAGAGGAGTGATGAAATAAGTATGATGGTCAATGAAGATGAATGTAGCACTTATGAGCAGACCTCATTGTGTTATCCCTAATATATAGGTCTGGGCAAGATCCAAACCAGGGGAATATGAGGCCAATACTGAAGAAACAGTGGCTGTGCAGCTGAGTCCATTTGTGTGACTAAGGGACTAAATTGCAGGATGAGGCAATGCTTGCAACTGAGAGTAGTGATTGGGAAATGAAGGCCAGGGATGTTTTCATGAGTGAGTTGGTGAAGTTAAAGCAGAAGGACCAATGGGAAGCACAAGTTGAGTAATCTCATTTAGTTTTGATGGATGTCACATGTGTGGCTATTTTTAGTGGACCTGGTGTATGAGCGTGTGCATGCATGCATAGTATATAGCTGGGATCATACATGTCAGTTTGGGTCACAGAGTATCTTAAGAATAACTCTTTTTACCTGACAGCCTGGAGAAAGTTAGGATTCAGAAAAAAGAGCTATTAAGCAATGGGAAGACCAAAAGCTCACAGTGACAAGTAACCCAGCCATGATAGTGAGGATTGCCCTCAATAGAGAGACAAACTAAAGTGTCTTTTTAAGACAGTATTGGCTTCCGTGACTTACTGACTGGTTCTAATCAAAGTCCTCTGAAATTGGTAATGACAAGTGAGAAAGTTTGCTTAGAGATATAGATCTGTCAGGACCACTTTGGACCCCATATCAGATTTAGTCTTCATGCTATTGTGGGCCAAAAATTGGCCTTAGAAAAGTTGGTCGGCTAGAATTCCTGATTTTTAAAAAATGTTAACTGCTTATCCAAAGCAGTCAGGGTTTCTCTTGATGCTACCAAGCTCGTAAACATGTGGCATGCTGAGTAAGCACCAGCTCCCCCACCCTCACGGCTCACTCTGCCAGGTATAATGTCTTACTGGCTACTCACTGCTGACTCTATTAAATCTTTGCATTGAATGCCACTGGGCTTGACCTTTGCATTAGCTTGGGTCCTAACTGGGAAATAAACAATGCCCAAGAACAGCACCTGATTCAGAATGGAATAAATATTGCTGCTAGTTTCCCGCTGACTTGGTGCCCTCATTGACCAGAAGAAGTTCGTAGCCACTTTACCTCTAAGAATTAGGGTGGTGAGGGACCCATTAAGTTCAAGGACATCAATTAGAGTCCATTTAAGAAAGGCTAGGCTTTAACCCACCAAAGTTTTCATTTCTCTCTTCATATAGCAGGAGAGAGAACAGGAAAAGAGCTGCTACTTCTGGGAAGAAGGCCCAGGTATCAATTTGTTTTTCTGATAGGTTGTTATTGTTTTGTTTTGTTTTGTTTTTTTACCACCTCCCTCATGTGGCTGGGGAGCTAAATAGGATCTGGAGGCTATTCACACTTCCCTGACTTAAGAAGACATTCCATGCATGCAACTACATTCTTGTACTTCTGTTGTACTAAGAAGCCTTTCCTCACCAACTGAGCAGCCTGAAACTAGTTGTGTGATTTTGGTATGCAGGGTGGAGGAGGTCCCATCCATGCCAGCAATCTAAGCAAAAAGAACTTCCTGTGTGAATGGGCCTAGGGAGTAAAAATTCTCAGAAAAAAAGAATGTAATTTTGCTGGTTATTTTCCTGTGCATGTTTTCAGAGCGCTATAATGGAAAGTAGTTAGCTCAGGAAAGAACTCAGGTAGTTAAGGTCCCTTGGTCAAACAGCATCTTCAGGAATCTTGCTTACCCATCTTTAGCATCTCAGTTTCAAAATAATTGAGTTGCTTACACCCTAGTCTCCTAGGAATTAGAATATCATTTTTCCTCCCTGTAACTCACTCTGCTTTTTATCCTGTTCACTTGAATGGATTTGTGGTCTTTATCCTGACACTATCCTTTATTGTTGTTAGCCACTATTTCCTTAGTCCTGAGATGGTTGACCAGTTAGCTTAGTGATTGTTCTATCCCTTATTGTAGGGCACCCTTGATCACAGACGTAGGAGTACATGTGACCAACTTGTAGACTCTTCTTCTAGTCTAGGACCTGTCATTGTAATTATTTTAAAATCTCAGATAACTGATCCCTACTCTTGCCTCTGTGAGGTGTCACAGGCCTCTCCCTGATCCTTTCATCATTCCCTCTCCTGAGCTACCTCTGTCTACCCTGTCGCCAGAGTTCTGGTAATGTCACCAAGAGGAATTACTACTGTGTACCACAGTTCCCTGGGAAATCATAGGAGAAGAGTCAGACAGACTCTTTGGAGTCAGACAGACCTGAATTTCTAGTCTAGTTGTGCTCTTCTAATATTGAATGTTATTTAACTTCTCTTACGGTGAGGTCTCCTCATCTCTACAGACTGGGTCAATAATATTAACTTATAAGGTGGTTTTTAAAGTGTAAAGAATCTAAGTTTATTTCAGGTGAATATAAATACTAGCCCAAATCTATCTCTGGATGGATTGACACTCTCTTCCTCCTTCCATCCCTGTCTGCCTGCCTTCCTTCCTTTCTTCCAACAAAAGTTATTGAGGGGAAGCAGATGTGGCTCAAGCAGTTGAGCGCCTGCCTCCTACATGGGAGGTCCAGGGTTTGGTTCCCAGTGCCTCCTAAAAAAAAAAACAAACAAGTGACAAGCAGACAATGAGCAAAAAACAATAAGCAGATGACAAGTAGGCAACAAGAAAAAAAAATGAGCAAACAAGTGCAAACAATGAGCAAAAAGAACAAGCATACAGACAAGGGAGCCATGGGAAGGCGGGAATAAAATAAAATAAAATAATAGCTTCCTGTAATTGGCCATTAAAAAAAAGTTATTGAATGCCAGGCCCTGTGCTGTGTACAAAGGACATAGC
>PVKH010000649.1:0-35699 GCA_004027955.1 Chaetophractus vellerosus
CCTAGATCTTCATTTCATAATCCTCTAGGTCCTCCTGTCTCTTCCCCTAACCTTTCTAGTCTGTGTTAACTATCACCAGTGAATTCAAGGGAGAGTAGACCCTCTTTATATTTTCTATAATAGTAATCTTACTGATCTCAGGGACTCTTTAACATTGTTCAAAATTGTTGAGGACCCCAAAGAGCTTTTGTTTATGTGAATTGTATCTGTCAAAATATGTTGCCTTAGAAATTAAATCTGAGAATTTTAGAAACATTTATTTTTTAATTTATTAAAAAATAAACCCATTACATATTAAAATAAATAGCATTTTAAATGAAAAATAACTGTTTTCCAAAGTAAAATAGTGAGAAGAGTAGCATTGTTCCACATTTTTGCAAATTTCTTCAGTGTCTGACTTAATAGAAGATCTTTTCTCATCTCTGCTTCTGCTTTCAAACTATTGAAATACCATATGCTATGTTGCCTTTGAAAAATCCACTGTGTACTCATGGGAGAATGATTGTGTAAAAGCCAAACATCTTAATATTATTATGAAAATAGTTTTGGAAAGGGTTTGGGGCCACCTATAAGTCCTTGGGCCATACCTGGAGACCTGCTGTTCTCGAAGATTATAGTTGAGGCCTGGGAGTATGAGTCAGAAGAGATGAACCCCTCCACCTTTTCTTAACTCTCAGGATAATCTTTCTTTCTTGTACCCCAGGTTGAAATTCTGAAATGGTGATTAGATTTTATATAACTGTTGGAACTTTCCAATTAAATGGTTTTGTAGGGTTTTTTGTTGTCGTTGTTGTTGTTGTTGACTCACCTAGATATCTTACCATCATTTATAATTTTATTAAGTTCAAAGTTTCAAAAACTTTAAAAATTTTTGTAAGTTTTAGCTAGACTGTTTTACTTTAGATTTCCTTATTTAGGTTTTTTGTTTGTTTGTTTGTTTTTACTTTATCACTCCCCTGCCCCACATAGCTGCCCCTCCTCCTCTTTTATACAATATATGATATATTCTTTCTTGAAGAGGCTGGTATAAATGGGTTAGAATTTGGCATCTGTAGAATTAATGAAATTAGAATGACTAGAAATTAGATTAATGGGCAGGTTTCATGTCTGGAAAAAATGTTCTAATAACTTGAGTTTTTCATTAGGTAAGTTTGAACAGAGGCTGACTGCATACAATAAAATATTCTGTGGGACTTCGAAATAGGCCTTTTTCAGTCTCTCTTCTGTAATTAGAATGTTTGTGTGTAATTATAACTGTCTGGTCTGTGATTTTAGAATATCAGTTGTTGAATCAGCATTTCTACTTCTTTGCTTTTTATTTTATTTTATTTTATTTTATTTTTTATTTTTTTTACAAATTTTTGTTTTGTTTTGTTACATATCCCCCCCTTTCTGCTTGCTCTTGCTGTGTGTTCATTTTTTGTGTTCTTCTATGTTTGCTTTTGTCTCCCCCCGTTGCGGCGACGCGCTGAGTCAGCTCGCTGCGCAGGTGGCTTGCCCTGCTCGCAGGCAGCTCTGCGCCGTTTTGGCGGGTGGCTCTGCTCCGTTTCGTGGGCGACTTGCCCTGCCTGTGGCGGATTTTTGCCCTACCCATGGCGGCTCTGCCCCGCCCACGATGGCTTGCCCTCTCAAGGCGGTCTGCCCGCTCGGAGAGGTCCCTGGGAACCGAACCCAGGACCTCCCAGGTGGTGAACCGACACCCTATCCACTGGGCTACAGCCAGCCCCTCTACCTCTTTTCTATAGCAATTACTATAAACATTTTCACAGGAAAAATTTGTTCTTTAGATGGCCAACATGTTAGTACATTGGGAATTTTTAGTTTTGATTTTCATAAACTATGAATAAAGTAAAATTTGTGAGTCACTTTTCATACACTAGTATCCATGTTACATTTTGTGGGGAAAAATGCCTGCTTATTTTTTGTGTTTTATTTGGCTGTAAGCCTTATAAGGTGGACTTTGAGTAAAGATTTCTTGCTTGCTTGACTTCAGAAGATGGCTAGTGCTCATTTCTTAGAGTCAAATCCTTTTAGAGTTCAGTGCTGGTCTTTGACATATTCACTTAACTTTGAGAAGATCCAGCATTCCTGTCTCTGTTAGCTTGTAAAGTCTATCCAGCTTGTCCCTTAGAGATAGCTTTAGAGGTCATCTAGACCAGGATAATTTAGTAGAGTCTTAAATTGAACTAAAGTCAAGAGGACAGATAAAGCTGTAGGAGATGGTGGGGTTGGGAAGTAGAGGAAGCTCATTTGACCTAACACCCCTGTCCTCATGCTACTTTCCCCAGTATTCCAAGGAACATAGTTTGGAAAGGACTGATCTTCTCAAAATCCCTCATCAATTTGGAAAAATCTAACATTCTCAAAACTGCCCATTTTAGAGAAGAAACAAATTCATGTAGTTGTAATGGTTAAAGCCGTGACAAAAATCCAGGTTGCCTAGCTTCTAGTCTAGTGCTCCCTATGTGATAAAACAGTCTTGCTTTAAATATAGCCCAGTAGGTCCTTGGAAATTCTTATTCATAAACACTGATTACAGCTTATGGGAAGGAATGAAGACATTTCCAATATCCAGAGGCATCTGCAAGCTTTAAAGCTACACCTTAAGAATTTTAAGATGTTAGGACTAAAATCTTAAAATTGCTTATAGCTTTTTGATGATGAAGAAAAAAATTACTTTATTTTATCATGAAATATCATGTCTTAAAGTAGATTGCTTTTCCCTTAAATACATGGATGAGGTCAAGAGTAATTGACCCGAGTTCTTTATGAAAGAGGTAACATTTGATAAAATATTTACATTATTTAACATATAATTATTTTGCATTTACTTTAATGATCATTGTGTTAAACTTGGGAAGGGGTCAGGGCTAAAATAAAAAAGAACAAGGAAATGGGTACAACTCAAATCTATTTAGGGGGATATATGCATGTGAACAACAATAATTAAAGAGGAAAGGGAGCACTGAGTATGGGCTAAAGAAAATATTGAGAACCATCTTCAAAATTTCCAACTTTGGCATGGACCACATGGTGTGATCACATCAGGGTCATGCTTTGATGTTATTAAGAGTTCTGGGGGGCCGGCTGTATAGCCCAGTTGGTCGGGTGCTGGTTTACCACATGGAAGGCCCTGGGTTCGGTCCCCGGGCCTCCTCTAACGGGCGGACTGCCTCGAGAAGGCAAGCTAACGCGGGCGGGGCACGCAGCCACGGGCGGGCAAAGGTGGGCCCCCGCTGGCGGGCAAAAAGGCAAGCCCCCGCGGGCAAAGGCAAGCCCCCGCGAGCAAGGGCCAGCCCCCACGAGCAGGCGGGCCGCCGCGCTGGTAAACTGACTTCACAGGTCGCCCCAGCAGGGGGAGACAAGCAGACACAGAGGAATGCAGAGAAAAAATGAACACAGCAAGAACAAGCAAAAAGGGGGGATGTATAATAAATAAAAAATAAATCTTAAAAAAAAAATTCTGCCCATTCGTTAGGTGGCAGAATGGTAGATGGAGGGTGTATTAGTCAGGGTTCTCTAGGGAAACAATATCAACAGGAGATATCTATAAGTAGTGTAAGATTTTATAAAATTGTCTCACATGACTGTGGGGATGCACAAGTCCAAATTTTGCAGGCAGGCCACAAACCAGGTACTCCGGTGAAGGTCCTTGATGAGTTCCTAGGAGATGTTGGCTGTCTGAAGCTGAGCTGGAAAATTCTCCCTGAATGCTGAAATCACTTCCCTTTTAAGGCATTCAACTGATTGGATAAAACGTCACTCATTGCTGATGGCAATCTCCTTGGTCGATTGTAGATGTAATCAGCCATCTATGAAATAAACTCACTGATGACTAAAGTCCATAAATGTCCTTGTATTACAGTTAGCCCAGTGCTTGCTTGACTGAACAACTGGGCACAATTATCTGGCTGAGTTGACACATTAGCCTAACCATCACAGAGGGCTGTTGTGAAATCCCCATTTCTGAGCAGCATACTTGGTGATGACACTGAGTAGGATTATGTAAGGCCAAGGTGGAGTGGAGGTTAGGGTAGCTCCATTGGAATTACTGGTTTGACCAGTGATATTGAGTTTGGAAAACATAGGTGTGTTTAGGAATTAACACAATTTTGTTATAAATATAAGGTTAAGAAATAATAGGGAATGATTTGGAGGTTATATTAGAGAGGATCTTAAACACTTGGCAGCCACAGCCAGTAAAGATTTTTGGCCAGGAGAGTGACACGAACTTAGCTTATTTCAGAGGACATAGCAAAATGTAACCACTATTTCAGAGTCAAACATCCTTGTTTAAATATATATAGCTTAAATATTGGCCTTTCTTGACTATCACCTCTCATTTCTTTTAGTGTCTTGAATTCCTTTTGTCACTCTTGTTAGTGTATTTCTGTGTCTCCCTGCTTTCTCTGTGTAATTGTCCATAAACTTGATCAGAAATATTATAATAATTTTTGGAGACTTTATGTTCTTTTTAATATACTTATTTTTTTTTAGAAAAGAAACTTAGTTTACATAAATGTTACATAAAAAATAGGGGATTCCCATATGCCCCATTCTCTAGCCCTCCCACATTTTCCCACATCAACAACATCCTTCATTAGTGTGCTACATTTGCCACAGTTGATGAACACATCTTGAAGCATTGCCACTAAATGTGGATTATAGTTTACATTTTAGTTTACACTCTCTCCCGCACATTTTTTGTAGGCTGTTACAAGTTTTACAGTGGACTGTATCTGTCATTGCAGTGTCATTCAGGACAATTCCCAAGTCCCGAAAATGCCCCCAATTTGCACTTATTTTTCCCTCTACCTTCCCTAAGAACCTCCTGTGGCCACTACCTCCACATCAATGATAGTTCTTCCATTGCTAGGATCACAATATGTCTATAGTAGAATAACTGCAAGTCTACTTTAGTCCATCTTTCATTCCCCAATCCTGAGGATTCTGGGATGCTGATGCCCACTCTGCCTCTAATTGAGAGGGGGGCTTAGATCCCCTGGGGCAAATGGATGGGACTATCTTGCTTGCAGTTGCAGACTCTCTCTGTTCCTTGAGATGGTCGTTGTCAATCATCATCTCCTTGTTAGTTGTCCTGGGTGTGTCCAATGAAATGGAGAGTAGATGTTGCAACTCTGTTGAGATTCAGGGTCCAGCTGGCACATGAACAGCCCAAAGATTTAAGTCTCTTGGACATATACCTATCAACTCTAGTGCTAACTATAGGTTCAAATAGAAGGGGCAGAAGAGCCATGTGTAGGGAAACCACCATTGAGCCCAACTCTATCACACTGGGGATCATAAATTCTAAAGTAGGGCCCACTGGCAGGGTGCCAAACTCCTGAGCTCCTACCCTGCGTATAGTGTCTGGATGTCTCCAGAGCCCACAGGAGACCTGCCATTTGAGGGAGTACTTACTTTGGCATTCAATGAGTTCCTGCTGAGATGTGCATAAGCATAACCTCTGGAATCACCTCTTGACTCATTTTGAAGTCTCTTAGCCATATAAACTCATTTGTCTTTACCCTTTCCCCCTTCTGGTCAAAGTCTTTTTCTAGTTGCATTGCTGGTTGGTGCTTGGTAGTGATCTCTCTGTGCCAGGGAGGCTCATTGTCAGGAGTCTTGTCCCACACTGGGGGGAAGGTAATGCAGTGGTGAGTTTGGGTTAGAGAGGGGCCACATTTGAGCAATAAGGAGGCTCTCAGGAGGTAATGCTCATGTACCCTGTAATCCTAGGCTAAGTTTCAGTTTCAAAAGTAATGGTTCATAAGTACAGTCATCACTATCAAGGGCCCGTCAATGGTCCATCCTCTTTCCTAGTCACTGCCCCTGTACTCAGGGGATTCTTGTTGTCCCATTAGAGAATGTGGCAGAGATCCCCAAGATGGGAATTTGATATTTCTTTGGTTATTATGGGACTCTCCACCCACCATGACAATGCCCCGTGAGCACCTGAACACATTCATATGTCTTATAGGTATGCCTCAGGTGGATCTCATCCCATGTATCCGTCATCTCTGACATCCTGCACCAGTGATCCTCCCCTGCCACAATTGTAACCCTTCTGTCATCCAAAACTTCTTCAAAATGGAAACCAACAAATTAACTGAATACAATTACTTGGAAAATGATATAATAATGATAGTTTTAAAGATAATGAATAAAATACTAAAATTTAAAAAAAATTTTGAAATAATAAAAAATAAGAAAATGTAAAATTAAAAAAAAAACTTTTGACATTCTTTCATTACTATATGATCTGTTGTCTTGTATGTACAGTGACATTTTCTTCCATTTATTCCCCCGGTGTCTTATTTTTTTCATTTTGTCTTCAAAGAAACTTTAGGTTATAGAAAAGTCAAGTACAGAATATAGGTGTTTCCCATATACCCAACATCCACCCCCTTTTCCCCTTTTCCCTATTAATAATATTTTCATGTGGATGGTACATTTGTTACAGTTGACTTACAGATATTGAAACATTGCTGCTAACCATGGTCAGTGATTTACATTATGATTTACATTTTGGATCGTTCACTTTTATAGATTTTGATGTTTGACATGGTCTGTGTCTATCATTACAAGATCCTGTAGAACAACAATTCCATAGCCCCCAAAATGCCCCATGTTCCATCTATTCTATTCCTCCCTCCTCCTCCCCTCGGAACCCAAGGTAACCAATGAGATTAACTCATTGAAGAACAGTATTCATAGTTACTTGCAACAACATTGAGGGCTTGACATACTGTCCTTGTCCTCCCGTATTAAGCACTGCTTATGCTCTCAAGAGACTCCTGCCCCTCTATTTGATATCAGAGCAGGACTCTCCAGGATGGGAGTCCATCACCTTCCTGCTTATTATGTGAGTCTCCACCCACTGATACAACACACTATGACAAGATGAATGCTACACACTCCCTAGAAGCCTGCCCCAGGGGCGCTCTGTCCCGCATGGCCCCTACATCCAATACCTTAAACCAGTAACCCTCCTCTGCCATATTTGCCAAAAGAACATTCCCAACATTGTAGTTTCAACCACTTCAATCTTTAAATCTTTATTCTTTTTAATACTTAAATAAAATTTAAATTAGGTTGTTGTGTCTTCTTTTTTATGTTGTGTGTGCCAGTGATTTTCAATAGGAAAAAAAAAGGCTCTTCACCTCCATTTTATGGTGACATTAGAAGTTGGTAGACTCATCAGTTATTATTTTTGTAATTACTAATTGTTTACTTATAGTTTTAACTATGAGTAAATAATTAGTAATTTAAATTTATGTGTTTCCCAAGAGTGCTACAGCTTTGGCGAATGGTCAGAGAAGTTTTTCTTCTAGGTGCTTTTAAAGGAAATACTGTATTTTAGAGGACAGTGTCTTTAATAACATGTCTACAGTCATACCCTTTGAAGGTAAAGACACAATACCAAATAGCAATGCAGGAATAAGCAGTTTGGTCTAAGTACATTTTCATTCTATCTTGATCTCTGGGATAGAATTTAGAACATAGTACATAGGGGAATGAATGGCCTGTAAATTAAGTTTTTGCTTTTGAAATTTATAGCATCGAAATTTTATTTACCTTGTTACAGTGAACAATAAAGGTTAGTAGACTATGACTTTGTACCAAGTATTGATTCTAAATATTACAAAGCCTTGGCAGTATTTCTGCACTTTAACTTTTTTTTTTCCTACAAATAGCATGTGTCCCAGTTACATAATTAAATAAGTGCCTTTTTCCTAATTTCCATTTGGAAAACAAGAAGTCTCAATTAGCTATTTGCTCAGGAGGTTTGAGCTGTTCTACAACACTGACTGAATCTTTTGCTCCATAAATTAACTGCTTGTTAAGTCAAGAGCCTTTTATGTCTATAGCTTGTGTCTCTTAGGCATCTTATTTAAAAATACTTTTTTTGGGGCCCATTGTGTGAATGCCATCTTGTTAGTTGATAAGATTTTTAAAGTATGAGAAACAGTGAAAATATCTGCCTTCAAGAATAGTGCAACCTTAATGTAGAGATGAGATGTAAAAGTCAATTGATTATACCTTTTAAAAACTATAAATAAATTAAAGTTTTCAGTTTGATGTCTTGTACAGTCAGAATGAATGAAACCATAAAAACTCCTTTCTAAATTCCCTAGAGATGTAAATGTCAGTGAGAAATTAGTGTTAACAGAATTTTACAATTTTAAATATTGCAGTTAAGCTCTAAATATTGATACATTTTTCATAAGATATGAATAACTGAAATCTTTCTAAAAATTTCTGGTTTATGGCATTAATAACATTAATTTTTGCTTTGAAATAGTTAGTCATATTCATTAATATAATTGATGGACAATTTTTTTTTGTGATTAAGAGCCGATGTTTTTAGAACCTGGTCTCCAGTCTACTTCTTGCTAGTTGTGTAACCTTGGGCTCCTTCTGCTAGGGTTTTTGTGCAGATTAAATGAGATTGTGTGAATAGAGTGCTTAGAAAATGAGTTTTGGAAAGAAATAATGGTTCAGTCATTTTGTTCAATCCTACTTAAAATTTTAAAATAACCATGTATTATTCCTGTTCACTGATTTAACAAATATTTATTGAGTACCTCCTTTTTACCAGTCACTATTTTAGGCATCAGAGATGTAATAGTAAGTACCACAAGTAAAACTTCATTCATGGATTTTTCATTCTAATAGGGAGAGGCAGACAAAAACTAGTAATGCAAAAAAAAAAATAAAGTACTATAGTAAGGAAAATAGGATAAGGAATATTGAAAAAAGGTGTTGCAGTGTTAATTTAGTGTTAATTATGTTGTCATAATACTTTCAGAAATTAATACCTACATCTTTATGCCTTGGTGTCCTTAATAAATTAATGTCATCATACTCCTATCAAGTCAGTTATATTGAATGAAGAGAATGAGTTTTTCATGTCCAGCAAGTTAGAGATGAAATTGAGAATATTTGTGTTTCCATTTTTATACAATCAGTATTTGTTTATTCATCACTGCTCATTCCGTTAGGAGCTGGCCAGGGCTCTTTATTTTCCCTCATTGCTGCTTCTGTAGCCCATACAGTATTACACAATATTGCTAATGATATAGGCCCATGTGTCAGGCGAGGGGAACAATGACAGAAACAGGGAAACTGGTTGGAATTATTGTTGGAAAATGTGGGAGATGGTGGTGACTTGGGCTAGGGTGGTAGCAGTGTTGGTGGTGAGAAGTGGTTGGATTCTGGATATATGTTGAAAGGAAATCTTACAGGGTGTGATGTAAGACATAGAGAGCAGTTGAGTACTTTGGCCTGAGCATTTATAAAGATAGACTCACTATGAATAAGGTGGGGACTGTTATGGGGTAGGTTTGGGTGGGAAAATACGTTTGACCAGCCATGTATGAGATGTATGTTATTATTGAGGAAACGTTTAAAACCTAATGTGTGATAGAGAGTTTGATTTATTTGTTTAAACTATATGATGATATTTATCCCTATCAGATCTTAAAATACTTCATATATATTTAAAACCAGTGTTTTAATTTTAACTTTTAAGAATTTGATACACACCAAAGAAAAACAGATGTGGCAATTGATATAATAGTTTACAGGCTCTCTTAGCTAGTGGTCATATATTAAATCTAGAGAAACAGGAGGAAAAATAGGTCCAAGAGATATTTTTAAAATGTCAGGATAGTTGTAGCATCTAAACATTAATTTTTTAAAAGATTGGGATTTTTTTTCTTTCTCAATTGTCTTCAGAAGTAATGAAGTAAAAAAAATTAGATTAGAGTCTAAGTAAAAGTATTACTGTGTGAAAAATGAATGCTGCTAATTTCTTTTCTTTAGTTTATTTGTGAAATATCCATTGTAGTGTATTTTTCATTTGTTTAAACTAAAATTTCATTTGAAGCATTTGATGTTTCATGTCTTTTTGCTAATGACTTAGGAAGAAATTAATTTTGGTGAAA
Organism: Chaetophractus vellerosus; assembly: GCA_004027955.1. NCBI lineage: Eukaryota > Metazoa > Chordata > Mammalia > Cingulata > Chlamyphoridae > Chaetophractus > Chaetophractus vellerosus. Next base: position 9,951 of record PVKH010000649.1, read on the forward strand.
TTGGGTATCTTACTAAAGGATATGTGCTTCACATTTAAATCATACCTTAAGCAACTAAAATGAAGATTAATAAAAATTCTCTCCTCATTTTTAAAAAATCAAACTTTTCTAACAAGTCATGTCTAATTTTAATTTGTTTTCAGCTGAATTTGTTGGATAGAGATAAAAATGAATAAAACTTGAAAAAGAGAAGTCTCAAAAATAGATATGATTTATTTCATAATATAAAACACTGGCAGTGGTACCTTTTTCTGACCCTCTGGTTGACATATGATGTGTGTTATTTTCCTCTATTTGGGAAAAGATGAACTGTCTCAAATGATTTCCTTAATAGAAACATCACCTTGTAGATGATATTAATTTTAACTATTACTACTTACACTTAATTTAACTATGTCTTTTGTTTGATAAAATTGTTTGAAACCTGCAATCCATAAAACCTGTATTTTAGTATTGTGTCATTTTTAAAAACAAATTAGTGTTTATGAAAAATCCTGGTTTCTGTGACACAAAAGTTTAAGTACGAATGTGATGTTTATTAAATGCATCACTCTTTGAACGTTTTATGTATGTTTTAGCATAAAAGTATGGCTATCTTTGGGTAAAATTTTACTTTCTCTTGCCCTGTAAATGATACTTTACTGATCTTGGCCTAACATTTTATAATTTAGTCATTATAGAGTCAGAGTCTAGAAATTTGGGTTGTTTTTAGGATGCTAAATTAAAATACTAGAGTAACATCAATTGTTTTCTTTCTTTTGCCTAGTGTTTTGTATTTAATATACTTCTCTTTTTCACACAATTCTTTTTTTAAATGTCACTTGAGTTACTTAGCTGTGAAAGAATGTTATTGACTAAAACCTCTTTTTTTTTTTTTAATACCTTGTGTGTAGATCCAAAGGCAGAAACCAGATTATACATCACAGTTAATGACTTTGAATTTCATGTCTACAATCGTTCAGCTCTTTATGGACGCCTTCAAGAATTGTTTGGTTTGGAGCCAACAATAATTCCACCCAAGAAAGAGGATGATAAAACACGGGAAAATGGAAGAACAAGAACTCAGTCGAAAATTGAAAGGTTCAATATCACACTTGAATTTTATTAATCGACATTTAAATATTTGCCTTTATCAGAGTGTCATTGTCTCTCTTCTCCTAAACACAGCATAATCTTTTTTTGTAGGTGAAAACTTTTAGCTACATAATTATCTATATAATTCTTTAAAAATTCAAGTAGTACAGAATTATGTAATTTTAAAGTCCTGTTCTACCACGCCTACTCACCAATTCTCTTTCCTTCCACATTGATAATTAAAGTTATTAATTTGGTTTTTTATCTTTTTGAATGCAAGTACATAAGTATATACATACACAGACATTTATAAGGTACACTTAAAAATATATGATTTTGTTTTGAGTGTTTTAAAAAATTATATATGGGCTCATACAGTGTGCATTCTATTATTCTATATAGAATTATTCTATACAGTATTATTCTGCACAGGGTTTTGCAAACTTTGACCCATAGGCCAAATCTAGGCCACTGCTTGTTTTTGTAAATAAAGTTTTACTGGAACATATCTACGCCCATTTGTTTACATATTGTCTGTGGCTGCTTTTGTACTATAGTGGAAGAGTTGGAATAGTTGGGATGGAAACCATATGGCTCAGAAAGCCTAAAATATTTACTATCTGGTCCTTTATAGGGAAAGTTTGCTGGCCCTGGTAGAGAATAAATTACAAAAACCTGAAGACAGTTGGTTAAATGAGATATAGTGCTATTGTCTTGGCCCAGTTAGGTGAAAAATGTCTTAACTAAGGTGATACTGGTAGCAATGGAAAGGAAGTGAGAGGTACAAGATATACCATGAAGGAAGATCAGCTTAGAAATAGATTATCTGTAGTGGTTGAATTGGAGGGAGGAGGATAAGCAAAAAAATTACAGTAAGCTTTTTGAGTCTTTGTAATAGAAAAAGAAAAAACCTGAATCTCAGAGAAGTCGAGAGGGGAGAGTCTTCTGGAGATAAAGATAATTACTTGAGTTTTAGAGTTTGGAGTGAATTTGGAGTGACTGAAAGATACTCAGATGGAGATGTTCTGCTCTCAGTTAAGGTTGTGAAACTATCAGGAGAAGGTAGGTCAGAATTTTAGATATAAATTTGGAAGTTACCTTTTTTGTACATATCTGTATGACGTTGTAATAATATTGGATCCATGCTTTTTACACTTAGATCTTAGTATTGTGTATAAGAATTTTGACATGTTTTATAGTGTTAATAACTATATTTTAATGGTGAGATAACGTTAATCAAGTAGCTTACCAAAGTTTAAATAACCATTCTAACCTTGATATCTATATATCACTCTTAAAAATGATGCAGTATGGCGTATCTTGGTGCATGCCTATATATTGTTGACAAGGCAAGAGACAGACAAGGAGCAGATAGAAATATGAAAGAATAACTTGTCACAGAAACAAGGAAGAAGTCTTAAAAAGGAGTAAAATGATGTTGCATCTTCTCTTAGAAGTCAGAAAAAAACAAATTTGAAGAGAAGGCAACTAGATCACTGAAAAGTACTTTTGTAGAGTTATAGGGAAGACAGTATAAATAGAATGACTTAGAAATGAGTCACTGCTGAGGAAATGATAGTAACTACTTTAGATTCCCTTTCCCATTCCTTCCACCCCCATTATTTATGGAAAAATGAAGAGATTGAAATGCTTATTTCAGGGGTTAGTGATCAAAGAACGTGTTTGTTTTCTTTATGTGTGTGTGTGTTAACCCAAGGACTAGTCCTGAGCATGATGATTGATAGAGGAAGGCTTGAGGAATGGGAAGCAAGCACAGATTGATGAGGCTGTCTTGCAAAAGAAGAAGGACACCTTTTTCTAAGACAAGAGGGAAGGGGAGATTGCTGGCACAGAAATACATCGTAGTAATGAACTACCAAAGAAAGATTAAATGTTGAGAATAGGTATAATGGTCTGTATTTTATGTTTTAATTTAAACCCTAGAAAATTAATGTCCTATATAAATTAGAAATTCATTATTAAATGGAATGATTCGTTAAATAAATGGGCATTTCTTTAACAGTTTTTAGATAAAGGGAAAATATAAATTAAAGAAGACTCTCTAGTTAAAATGCAGGAAGAGGTTGTTAAAATGGTTTTGATTTTTACAAATCACACAGTTTCATAAAGAATCTCTTGAGTAAAATTTGGTATTTAAGAAACAGGATTTATGGCTAACATTATGTTGCCTGTACCACTCAATATGTCTTTATTATTTGCTTCAACCATTTATGTCAATCCCAATGCTTCCTACCCCCAAGGAAAAAATAAGTAGATGACATTTATTCCTCCAGTAAATATTTAATGGATACTTTCCTGAGTTACTAGGATACTGGGAATATGGCGACTATTTTGACCTGAGGGAATTTATGGTCTAAAGGGGGAGTTAGATCAGTAAATATGCAAATATAGTGCAAAAAGTGTTACTGTAGGGACAGAATAGAATTCTGTGGGTGTACATCAAAAGATCAGGGAGGGCTGGACCTGAAGGATGAATGAGTTAAACAGGCAAAGAAGGAAATGAAGAGTAGTCCTTATAGAAGAAAGGTCATATGTGATCAGAAACTGAAAAGTAGTTTATTTTTGCAGGAATGGATTATTTGAGGTGGAAATGAGGAGATGTTGACTCTGGCAATAGCATGATCGGAGGGGGAAAGACTGGAGGCAGGCAGGCATGTTAGATGACTGTGGTAACAATTCAGCCAAGAGATGATCATCAGCTGGGTTGGGTGCAGTGGAGAGGAAGGTAGAGAAGTGGGTGGATTCCGGATATACTTAGGAGATTGAATTAAAAAGATACAGTGACTGATCAGATGTGTAGAATTAGCAAAAAGGTTAAGTCAAGAGTGAATCCAGGGACCAACTGTAGCTCAATTGGTAGAGCGCCGGTTTACCACGTGGGAGGCCCCGGTTCGGTTCCCGGGGCCTCCTTGAGTGGGCAGACTGCCTTGAGAAGGAAAGCCGCCATGGCAGGGCAAAGCCGCCACGGGCAGGACATGCCACCCGCGAGCAGGACAAGCAGAAAGGCGGGGGGGATATATAATAATAGTAATAAAAAAAGAGTGAATCCAAATTTCTAACTTGAGCGGTGGTCATGTGGAGTCAGGGAACCTTGGAGAAAGAGGAGGTTAGGAGGAAGTGGTAATGTCAGTTAATTTTAGGTGCTGGAGGACACATTAGTGAAGATGGCCTCAGAAGAGTGATCTAGGAGTCATCTGGTTATTGAAGAGATAGGCTTCAAGTTTTCTTATGAAATCTTTAATGAATTGCTGTGAAACTTTTATTTTCTAAATTTTGTGCACTTTGTGTATGGCTCATTTTCCTTTTCCTCTACATATCTTATTTTCATTTAATTGAGGGCAATTACTTTGGTAGAAGGTGGTGGGGGAGGAAAGTAAAAGGACCAAGGTGGGATGTTTCAGAAGTGCTTAAACAGTGGAAAACATCAAAGTGACATGTACCTTGATCACATATTGTTTTGGTAATAATTTTGACTGTCTTGTAATGGGCATGATGATAGATGTGTTGACAGCATATGTGTACTTCATAGTTTTGTTATTATAGTCTGTCTTTCTAAAATCATAGTTTTATTTTTATAGCTTGTAATTCTGAAAATTGATATGAGTAAGTACATTCCCAGAGACATTTTTGTACTATGAATATTCCCTTCTATGATCATTGCTTTGTTTACTGGGGCAGTCAATCGTCGGAAGCGTTTGAAAAGTTACAGTTGATACTAATAAGGTATATTGTGAGTTATTTAAGTTTTTCTTACTTATGTTAATATTTCTCAGAGTTAAAGTAAAAACAGAATCCCAAGACCCCACTTCTTCATGGAGATCACTTATTCCAGTCATAAAGGTCAATGTGAGCACAGTAAGTAAATTCTGTCACAATTAATGTTTAGTAACTTGATAATGTAGAAGTTTTTTTTGAGGAATTTACTTTTGTAAATATAATTTTCATTTGGGAAAATATCGTAATTATGTGGACTTTTTTGGTTCTTTTTTCCATAAAGTGTGAGGGAATTATTTTAACACTAATATTGTTTTTTAAATAATATTTTATTGAAGTATATCATACATACATGTACATGCATAAACAACAAGTGTATAGAGAAAGTTGTGAACTTATAAAACAAACATGCGTATCATCATACAGGGCTCCCATATATCTCCGCCCCCCCAACACTTTGCATTGTTGTGAGACATTTGTTACAAACTATGAAAGAACATTGTCAAAAGATTACTACTAACTAAAGCCCTTATCTTACATTTGGTGTATTTTCCTCTTGATTATTAACATTAACCCACCCAAATATTAACATTCTATATTAGTATTATATATTTGTTACAGTTCATGAGAGAACATTTTCATATTTGTTCACTTAACCACCATCCTTCCACCACTGGATTTCCTGTGTTATACAGTTCCATGTTTTGTACAGTCCATTTGAAGTGTATACTCATTGGCTCTCCTGAGTCATCTCAGTCAATTTTAGAACGTTTTCATTACTCCAAAAGAAAAATCCCATACACCCTTATACCTCCCTATTGTTGTCCCTTACAATTGATATAATATCTTTTGTGCCATTTCTTCAAAAAATAGTACAATATTACTGTTACTATTGTCCATAAGTCAGTACTGTTTAGCACAGCCTGTTTATTCTCAAGTGTTTAAATTTCTTTAAGCACTGTCCAAATTGACCAGTAGAATAATTTAAATAACATATAGTGGAGTAATTTAGTTGTTGCTTGAAAATGCTTGTTATTATGTCAGCTAAAGGAAAAAAATATGACCCGAACAGCATGGTATAATATTTATCTTTTTTTTTTTTTTTTAGGGACGTTTGGCCTTTGGGAATCATTACCAACCTCAAACTTTATGCATTAACTTTGATGATGCTTTCTTAACTTATACCACAAAACCACCTTCGAGTCATCTTGACCAATTTATGCATATTGTGAAAGGAAAGCTTGAAAATGTTCGAGTCATGCTTGTTCCTAGTCCAAGATATGTTGGTCTTCAAAATGATGAGTAAGCAAGACTTGTAAAAATAAATAGCCTTTTAATATCTCATATAGATCATCAACTAGAACCTTTTGTGTTCTTTCAATTTCTTTGCTTCAAATTGTGCAGTAATTAGTTTTTTCTCTATAACAGCAATTAACATTGTTGTCCTGCTTTATAGGATAGACGAATATGCTTATATATTAATAAATTCTAATTTTAAGTATTTTTCTGTATGATTATAACTTTTATTTTTTACCCTTTCTCCTCCTCCTTGTAATTGGGAAACTTATTTTGGGCAATTAAGCCATGATGTATATTAGGAAATACACATTTACAGGTGCGTTTTTTTTTTTTCCCCAGAAGGGATGAATAATTAGTAAATTAAACAGTTTAATTACGCTGGAGTTTCATTTTGAGTTAATCAAAGTTGGAAATTGAATCAGAATTACTCTTGGAAGATTGTTGAAGTTAGGGTACTACAGTTTTGAGAACTACTTGGCATCTCTTTAAGTCCTAAACTGTCAGTTTCCCCCTTAGCTTTCCAGATACTTTTTCCTTCAGTGAAGTAGCTGCTTGCATTTAGGGGACACACTGTATGAATGATGCAAACTAGACTCACAGTCAGAGTCGTGGGATTCTTCTACACAAATTGACTAGGACCATGATGGAACAATGGATTCGTAATTTCCATCAGACTCCAGGCCACATGCTCATGAGTGTGGTATTGGGATCTTGCGATTTTTACATTATTCTCAGTCTTCTTTTTTTGTAAATGAAACCCTGGTTGAATTTGTGTAATTTAAGGGCCCATGTAAGTTAGTCTCCACTATACTATCTCAACTTTCTTTTTGTGCATAGGCAATGTAAAGTCTTATGAGATTATAAGAAACATGATCATTCCTTTTTAGTCCTTTGCTGGTTTGCTATTTGATTCTCTGGGAATTGGCTAGATGATAAAGAGGGTTTTCCCTACTTAAGTATAGAGGTGCCTGTGGGCCTACCTGGCCTCACACTCCAGGATCATGGACTTTGCTAAGCATCTTTTGGGATGTGGGCTATGTACACAATTCTATAATTATGGATAAGGGTTATACCATGCAATAAATCTGGATTTTGTGAACATTACTAGGGAGTAATATGAAAATGTGCTCTGCTATTAATCATTTGTTTAAAAAGATTTAAACTTGTATTTTGCATTCTTCAAATAGCATGGAGACTAAAAACTCTTTGAGTTTAATATTAACCTTTGTGATTTTTAGTACATTTAGAAGAAGATTGCTGAATTTATATATGCCATCTTATTATCTAATAATTGAGAATTGTTTATTTTGGTATGGAAGAAAATATTGCAGTGTATGACAAAAAGAGTTGCTAAATCAAAGCAGATAAAGATTAATCGTTTCATGAGGAATTAATTGATGGCATAGAAATATTCATTACAGAGTTTGAGTTCAACATATTTTGCTTTAAACTCATTTCAAGTTCATCACCTAAATATTCTTAGAAATAGGTATTATGAAGTTGTTAAAGATAAAAATGACATTTTTTTCATGTTTCTGAATTGTTAACTTTATCATATGATAAAATGATACATCCTATTCAGTTTTTTATTGTTATTTATATAAAATGGTTGACTTTTAAATCTAATTTCAGGTTGTTCCAAATGCAGAATATGATTATTCTATTCCAGTTATCAGTATTCCTTTATTTAAATTTTGTTTTAATTAATTTCTCTCATTTAAAACTTAAAATAAAAAATATAAAACCAAAACCTTTTTTTTTTTCTTTTTTGCCGTCTTGAATTAATTCACTGATTAAAAAATTTTCAGTGCCATGTAATTATTTAGTCTAATACAGAATACAATTATGGTATAATTTATTGTGATGATTTTCTGTGTGAAAGATGTTTTTCATGTTTCAAGATGCTACTCTTGATATACTTTTTAGTTTAATTTTTCCTTTTTATTTTGACCATTACCTAAGATATTGAACATTATATTCTGGAGATATATTTAGTTTGCCCTTCCCCCACTTCTTATAGGCCCCCAAGATTAATGGGAGAAGGTTTTGTGGTGATGCAGTCAAATGATGTTGACATTTACTACTACATGGATGAGCCAGGTAATGTTTGTTAAAAGTATGTTTTATAGCTACAATTCTGTTTCTTCTATTAAATGCTGATGTTTAATGATATTTTAAATTTACTTGTCTAGGAAATAAATATACATCAATAAATATACATCAATAAATGATGAGTGCCTCCTAAAAAATATCTGTGTCATTTCTCAACGGTTGAAGACTACTTTAGTATTTGTAGACTAAAAGAGAACAATATAGTAACTTTCCCAAATTACATTTTTAAGAAATACTTCAAAAATTGAGAATGCAAAGCGAGCATGAGTGAAAACGTTTTGATAATGTGGTGATAGTTAAGATAATTCATCTTAACTTAGGAAAAAAACTACAGTATGTCAGATTTGAGGCTTAACATTTAAAGGGTGAAATCCAGATAGTTAAAGTGCTTTGCACGTGGCTTCAGTATTATAAATGTTTTTAAACATTTTTAGCTCTATTTTCCTACTTCTGATCTTTTTGTTTCATGTCAAACCTCTCCCTTCTCCCAAAAAAAAACAAAAAAGTTATGTTCTTATATGTTAGTAATGACCCAAAAACCATGTGAGTTATAAATTTTTGAAGCTGTCCAAAGGTAGAGTTCTCAAACTGATCTGTGAATTCCTGGGGGTTGATGTGACCTTTCAGGGAGTTTGCAAGGTCAAAATTATCATCATAATAAAATTAGGATATCATTTGCTTTTTTTTTTTTTTTTTTTTTTTACCGTGGTGAAATTTATACTGATGATGCTTAAAAAAACTTGCTTTAGCATGGATCAAGGCAGCAGCTCCAAGAGTAGTTTTGTTCAGTCGCATACTCACCATAAAACAAAACATTCCAGTTTCATTTTAAAAAGGTTCTTGGTTAATTTTTTTAATTAGGCAATATGTATCTTTGTTTAAAACAAACACTGATTAATTTTCCACCCACAAACACATGGAAAGTGCAGAGACCAAAGTTAATCTATGTGATGTGTTTGCATTGTAACCTGAATTAAATATTTAGTTGAGACCTGAGCTTCTGATATTTAATACAATATAGATAAAGCAGTAGCAAAATTGATTAATTTTTATTATTTTTATCAAACCATTACTTTAAAATTTTTTTTTGCTATAAAAAAATGGAAAGTATACAGTAAAGCCACTTATGCTGCATATTAAGGCTCACTTGAGTCCTGTGAAAAAGCACTCGAGTGATTGAGTTGCAAGGTGACTTATTTCCATTTTTCATAGAAAATGATTTTCACTGAAAGAACTTCTAACATACAAACTATAGCTTTCAAGTGAATATTAGAATTTTGGAAAACTTGGATCTGCTGCTTTGAACATGGTAGCTTCCCAGTAGTTAATGACTTTTCTGATTGAAATCATTGATGATATTAAAAATTGTGATTTTAAAAATATTTTATAATGAAATTTGTCAGTATTTTTTAAAAATCTGCATAATTCAATGAACTAATGTTTTCCAAATGACCAATGCTTAATGTTACAAAATCATGCATAATAAAAGATCTGTTCAAAGTAAAAGAATGTACAAGAGAGACCCATAGATTTTAATATAACAGAGTATATAAAGTTCAGCAATGGTTTCAGATTCCACATTGCAACTAACCTTTAAGAAACTACTAGTTGTTGAGTTTTGGTATAGTATCAAAGAAAATATCCAAAATATCTGGGAAACCTGATAAAATACTACTTTTTTCCCTGCATATCTCTTGGAACCCAGATTTTCTTCAAATCCGTCAAAAAGATTGAATGCAGAAGCAGATATGAGAATCCACCTCTTTTCTTTAAGCTAGACATTAAGGAAATTTGCCAAAATTTAAAACAACGCCACACTTCCCACTAACATTTTTCTTTTTTCAGAAAATATGGTTATTTTTCGTTAAAAGTGTATGATGACATCATGTAGTAGGTTTATTGTTATTTGGAAATGATTAAATTTTTTAAAAATTGCTCAAATTTAATTTTTAAAAATTTTTAAATTTTTAAAAATTTTACTGGGAGGTCCCGGGGATCGAACTCACGTCCCTCCCTATGGCAGACGGACGCCCAACCATTTAAGCCACATCTGCCTTCCATCAAATTTAATTTTGAATGCAGTAAATATTGATGTAATCCACAGAAACAAGGTTCTCAATAGTTTTTAAGTGTAAAGAGTTCTTAAGACCAAAAAGTTTGTGAAGTGCTGATCTAAGAAGACTTTTTGATTGTCATTTAAAAGTAACTACTTTATATGGTATATTCTGCAATATAGGAGTTGTTCCAGAAGAAACAGAAGAAAATATTGAGGGAGAAATAAACAGCGAGGATTGCAAATTACAAGACTTACCTCCATGTTGGGGCTTGGATATAGTTTGTGGTAAAGGAACAGATTTCAACTATGGACCATGGGCTGATAGGCAGAGGTACTTGAGTAAATTCTATTTCTAATCTTTCAAAGGTATTGAAATATTACTATAATTTTCATTGAAAGATGAGAAAATTCACCAAAAAGATGGTGCATGAGCAAATTCCTTTATTTCTTCTTTTGTATTTAACCAATATTTATTTATTGACATCTACTGTTGCCAGGGATTGTCAAGGAGTGGAAATTCAGAGATAAAAGTTCTAGTGGGGGAGGAAAACAAACAAAAGAGTTTGACTAAGTGCAGTAATAGAGGTAAGCAAAGATTCTCTATGAAGAACTTAGAAAGGCACATTTCTAAGGAGAGAAAAGAATCAGAGAAGACTTTGGTAGAGGTAACATGCGAGGTGAGTTTTTGAAGGATATATAGGAGTTAGGTAGGGTAAGGAGACAGGTAAAGGGAAGAGTTTTGCAAATACACGAGAACAGTGGAGAATTGGTTCTTTTCTGAGTTTTATAGGTAGTTAAGATGTATAGATTTTATACCAAGATAGAGAGGTCTGAAATATTCTTTATTTTTTACTTATTATAGTAATTTCGAAGTAATTTTTGCTTTTTATATATTGTGCGCATCTTTCTGCATGAAGAATTTTAAACAAAGGAGAGGATATTTACCACCAATTATTTAGACATCTCTTAGAGTTAGTTCAGTTTTTCTGTTCATGAGCTAGTTTTCTTGAATGGAGAAATGCAAACCAAATTGTCCACTGCAGGATATATTATTGGACCATTGGTGGGTTAATGAAAGAGTTCTGATACTTTTGATACTTTTTATGTACTGAATTTTCATATTTCATAGTTTTATAAAATGCCATCTACCTTGCATTTTAGAAGAACTTTGTATACTTTTAAGTACGATGTTCTTTTAATTTGTATCCGTGGTATATTGGAATACTGAGCACAGTAAGTGGCTATTTAACAATTGTATGGTAAATGAATATATTTATATTTGAAAATTTCTTGCTCTGTATTTGAAAAATCCTTGCACTTCACTAATAAAATACTTCACTAAGTTTTGGATTAGGTTATTTATTTAACATATACATTTATTTTTTAATTAGAAAAGTTTTAGTTTTACAGAAAAATCATGCATAAAATACAGAATTCCCATTTACCACCCTATTTATTAACATCTTGCATTAGTGTGGTTCATATTTTTAATACTGATGAAAAACATTTATATAATTGTACTATTGACTTAAAATCAATTAGTATCTTGAAAGTAAACAGCTTAAATTTTCAGGTTAGAAATCAGTGCTTTTTGTATTATTGTATTTTAATTTTCCTTTTATGATAATTTTTTCCTACATTTTAAGCCATGCTATGTACACTATGAGGCAATTGAAAATGAAGATTTTTCACATCCCATTAAGTAACAAATCTAAATCAATTTCAACTATATTCAGAAACCCCAAAAATCATTTTTGGGGGGCTAGTATAATAGTTACATATTGTTATATTTGAGAGGAAAAATTAAAATAATGCTTTAAAGGAGTTCCGAGAAGATGGTGTTGGAGTATGCAGGTAGGGTTTAACTCTCCAAAACCTGGAGAAAGGGCCAAAATCTGTCCGAGGGACATGCTTTGGGGGGGTGAGCAGACCAGGACAGTGTTGTGCAACCCCTAGGGAGGCAAGGAACAGAGAGATGAAGAACCCAAAACAACAGACATGAGTTATTAAATCCCCACAAAAGTTGGGAACAGCCCCCATCCCCCACCCTCAAGATATTAAGTCTGGATGAAACTGGCTCACTGCAACTGACTGAAAGGGGAACAGATGTCTTCCTTCCTGTCAGCTGCTACAAGGGAAGAGAGAGGGTATATCAGAAGGAGGAGAGTGGTTTCTCTTCAGTGAATTTGGCCAGCAAAGCCTGCTTTGAATCTCAGCTCTGGCCATACCAGAAATATGTGAAAGCAGAGGTTGAAAGAAACACCTCTTTGGAAAGTTTGCTGACAACCGCCATCTGCTGGCTGGACAGGAAATTGCAAGGATAAAATCGCTATTGGGTCTCTTTTTAGCCCCAACTCCTGGGAAAAAATCCGCGCTCCATTAATGAGTTCCTAGCCTGGTTTTGATACTTAAGCTGGGCAATTTTAAAGAATCAGAATAAGTTCAACCAAAAATGAAAGAAGAGATGTGGGGAAAAAAAAAAAAACTAGGCAAGGGAGAGAAATTGACTATCAGAGTAATTTCACCAACATATTCAGATGCCTCGACATAAGCAAAAATTATATGTCATACTAGGAAATAGGAAGAGATGGCCCAGCCAAAGGAAAAAACCAAATATCCTGAAGAGATACAAGATTAAAAAAAACAAGCAATGATAATCACATGGATGTCTTAAATCAGCCTGGTGCCCGAAGATACATGAGGCACACACTGACAACACTGAGGGGCGACATAGATATCTCTACAATAATAGTTGGAAACTTCAATACACTACTCTCAGTATTGGCTAATACATCTGGACAGAGGATAAATAGTTTGAATAATATGATAAATGAACTTAACAGACATTCATAGAGCATTACATCTTTAAAACAGCAGGGTATGCATTCTTTTCACTCATGGATCCTTTTCCAGGATAGACCATATATTGTGTCACAAAACAGGTCTCAATAAACTTAAAAAGATTGAAATTATACAGAACACTTTCTCTGATCATAATGGAATGAAGTTAAAAATCAATAATGGATAGAAAAAGGGAAAATTCATAAATATATGGAGAAATTGCAAGAGAATTCATTACATGTCTTCATACAAATGAGAATGAGAGCACAGCATATCAAAACCTATGGGACACTGCAAAGGTGGTGCTGAGAGGGACATTTATAGCACTCAATGATTACATTAAAAAAGAAGAAAGAGCCAAAATTCAGGATCTAACTGCACACCTGGAGGAACTAGAAAAAGAACAGCAAATAAATCCCAAATAAAGGAAAGAAATAGTAATGATCAGAGCAGAAATAAATGAAATTGAGAACAAAAAAACAATAGAATCAATAAAGCCAAAAGTTGGTTCATTGAGAAGGTCCATAAAATCAAGAAACCCTTAGCTAGACTGACAACAAAGGAGAGAAGACACAATAAATAATACCAGAAATGAAAAGGGGGACATTGCTACTGACTGGATAGAAATAAAATGAGATCATAAGAGGATACTATGAACACCTGTATGCCAAAAAACTAAACAATGTAGGTAAGATGGAAAATTTCCTAAAAACACAGGAACAATCTACACTGACCCTAAAAGGAATAGAAGACCTCAACAAACCAATCACAAGTAAAGAGATTCAAACAGTCATCAAAAACCTCCCCAAAGTGAAAAGCCCACGACCAAAATGGCTTCACAGTTGAATTCTCCCAATCATGCATTGGTGATCTAATACCCATGTTGCTCAGGCTCTTCCAAAAAATTGGAAAGGAGAGAACCCTACCAAACTAATTTTATGAAGCCTACATCATCCTAATACCAAAATCAGATAAAGATAATATGATAAAAGAAAATTACAGACCAATATCTAATGAATGTAGATGTAAAAATCCTCAACAAAATACTTGCGAACCAAATCCAAAAACACCTTAAAAAGAGTCATACACCATGATCAAAAATTCTATTTATAATAGCAACTAAAAGAATCAAATATTTAGGAATAAACCAAGGACATGCAGGGCCTATATTCAGGAAATTATAAAACATTGCTAAAGGAAACTGAAGAAGACTTAAATAAAGTTTTTTTCATGAAAGTCTAAGTATCATTAAGATAACAGTTCTCCTCAAACTCATTTAAAGATTCAATGCAATCCCATTAAAAATCCCAACAACGTTTTTTGCAGAAGTGGAAAAGCCAGTTATCAAAAATGTCTTTAAAAAGAAGAATGAAGTTTGAGGACTCTCATTTCCTGACTCAAAGCATGTTACTTAGCTACAATGGTAAAAACAGCATGGTACTGGCATAAAGACAAACAGATTGACCAATAGAACTGAATCATGAACTCAGAAATAGACCTCACATCTACAGTCAAGTGACTGTTGACAAGACTGTGAAGCCCTCCAAGCTGGGAGAACTGGATAGCCATATCCAAAAGAAAGAAAGAACCCTATCTCACACCTTAAACAAAAATTAGCTCAAAAAAATCGAAGACCTAAATATAAAAGCAACAACCATAAAACCAGAAGAAAATATAGGAAAACATCTTCAAGATCTTGTGGTAGGTGGTATATTTTAAAATCTTACACCTAAAATATGAGCGGCAAGAGAAAACATAAATAATTAGAACCTCCTCAGAATTCAACACTTTTTGCACCTCAGAGGACTTTATCAAAAGGGTGAAAATGCAGCTGACTCACTGGGAGAAAATATTTGGCAATCACATATCTGATAAGGGTTTAATATCCATGATATATAAAGAGATCATACATCTCAACAATAAAAAGACAAACTACACGATTAAAAAAATGAGCAAAAGTGTTGAAAAGAAATGCAAATGGGGCCCGGCTAGATAGCTCAGTGGATAAAGAGCGCACTGGGAAACCACATGGGAGGCCCCGGGTTCGGTTCCCGGGGACCTCTCCTAGCGGGCAGATCGCCTTGAGAATGGCAAGTCGCCATGGCCGGCCAGAGCCGCCGTGGGCAGGTCAAAAAGCTGCCACGGACAGGGCAAAAGCCGCCACGGGCAGGGCAGGTCGCCCGCGAATGGAGAATAGAAGCAGAAGCCGCCCACAAGCGGGGAAAGCCGCGCCTGCGCAGTGACCAAGTCTCGGCGCGTCGCCGCAACGGGGGGGAAGGGGAGATATGTAATAAAATAAATAAATCTTTAAAAAAAAAGAAAAAAAAAAAGAAATGCAAATGATGAAAAACATATGAAAAAATGTTCAACATCACTAGCAATTAGGGAAATGCAAATCAAAACTACAATGAGATATTTCACACCTGTTAGACTGACTACAATTAAAAAGTCAGAAATCTGTAAGTTTTGGAGAGGATGTAGAGAGATAGGAATGCTTATTCACTGTTGTTGGCAATGTAGAATTGTACTGCCACTGTGGAGGACTGTTTGGTAGTTCCTAAGAAAGTTGAGTATAGACTTGCCATGTGACTTGGTAATACCAGTACTAGATAGATACCCAGAAGAATTGAGAGCAGTGGTACAAACAGACATCTGCAAACCGATGTTCATAGCGTTGTTATTCATGATTACCAAAGGAGGGAAACAACCCAGGCACCCATCAACCCATGAATGGATAAATAAATTGTGGTATATACACATTTTAGAATATTATGCAACTGTAAGAAGAAATGAAGTCATGAAGCATATGACAACATGGATGAACCTGGAGAATATGATGTTGAGTGAAGCAATCCAAACACAACAGGACAAATACTGTCTGCACCATTATGAACTAAATATATTATGTAAACTTATGGTGTTAATAATTAGAATATAGGTCAGAAAATAGAATGAGGGTAGAGTATGGAAAGCTGAGTGTTAACTTCTACAGAATTGGTAGAAAGGTTGTAAATCTTTGGAAATGAATAGAAATGGTGAAAGCACATCATAGTGTTTGTAACTAGCATTGCTGTTATATGGGTATGACAGTGGTTGAAAGGGAAAATGTAAGTACATGTGTATTACTAGAACTTGGGACTGTATAACATCATGAAACCTCATGAAATACTAATATAGGTATATTGCATATATAAGACTTTCTACAAAATATAAATAAAAATAAACTAGAGAGATGGAAACAGAATAGCTGCTATGTATGGCAGTGGATGCATAGAGAGATTGAGAGGTGATTTTTTTTTTTTGGTTGGTTGGTTAGTTTGGCCTTTTTCTTTGGAATAAGGAAAATGCTCTAATAGCGATTGATGTGTTGAATGTACAACTATGTGATTATACCAAATCCCATTGACTGTACACTTTGGATAAATATATGCTTTGTTAATATGTATCAGTATAATTGATTTGCTAAAACAATGCTTTTACACAGACACATGGCATATTTTTGTATTTCTAGCACTTGAGTAAAATGTGATTCTTAAGCTATATTTACTTTTATTATATATTTCAAAAAAGCATTTTGGTCTATTTACATGACAACCATACTAAAATTCTTATATAATCATATTCACTTTGGGGGTGGTCTTTGTATTATATTGAGAAAAGACACTGATGTTAACATGAAAGAGGAATTCACTTTACCACATTTCCTTCGGTAGATTGTGCCCCTGCCAAGAGAGAACAGTAATATATTTCTTTACTTGGACTTAGCAAAACTGTTCAGGTTTATTAAAAATAAAATTATTTTCACATGTGTTTAGTTTACTTATGTAATAGTTGTCTCCTTATTTATGTGCATTTCCTCTAATGTAGCAATTTCCTTTTCTCCTTCCCCATATTTTTTTCACAAATATGAACTGTAATAAGATACGAATACTGAAGTCTGTTTTCTTAGCATCCTTGTATTAATATAAGTGATAAAGGAAGAAATCTCAACTGTTTTGCGCTTGTATAATTCATTCTCAGCATTGTGAGAAATTATTGGTCTCTGATGTAGCATGACCTTTTAGTGCATAGATTTTGAGGATAGTTCTAATACCTTTACATTACTTTATAAATATTTTAAGATATTATTCAGCATTTCCTTCTTGATAATTTCTTAAGAATTTTCATGACAAAGTTGAGAAAAACTTTATTAGAATTGAACTTAATCCTTAGATGTTAATCATAAAAATGTATACATTTTTGACACTGTGACATTTCATTGCTTCCATTTATGTACTTTCATTTATATTTCCATTTGATCCTTATAACCCAGTGAGATACATATGACAGGTGTGGTTAACTCTTTGTACCTAGGAGAAAATGGCTATGCAGAGAGGTTCAGCTATTTGGGCAAGGTAGTGAAGCTACAGCATCTAGAGAAAAGATTCAAACCAGCCCATTAAGTCCGTTGCTGTTTCTGTTATATTCTGTAAACAACCTTGTAGTTCATCATCATCTAATCATACTGGATTCTTTGTCCCTAATATTATTAGTTTTATATGTTTGTCTTAGCCAAATCATTTGCAGAACTACATTTTCCTTTTATACATTTTAATTTAATAATGGCAATTTATAGTCTGTTCTGGCTCAGTTTACACATTTTGCTCTGGTCTTATTTTTCCTATGCTAATATATTTCAAGTAGCATTTCCTTTTACTGGTGACTTCTTCCTCAACCCTTCTTGTATAAAATCCAAACTGGCATTTTCCCTGAATACCTGAGAAACATCATACTAATGTTGGCTCACATTTTAGATTCTGATTGAAAATTTTTGGAGTTCTTAAATTTTTTTTTTTTCAAATGAGAAGGGACTGCAAATACATTAATGCTTTAGCCTGAGGACACCCATTTACTGTTCTGAAATCTATTCCTTTTAGTATCTTATAATTGTATTGATTAAAAATAATGATTTTTAAAATAAAAAATATATATAACAGCCACTTCTTCCATGGTGACACACATTGTCAAGTCTTTTCCATACGTGTTGTCATTTAATCCTCAGAACCGTTCTATGAGTCAGGCTATATTATTTCTATTTTATGAAAGGGGAAACAGGTCAAGTTTTCTCAGAAGTGTTAAGTAACTTGTCCAGGGTGGAATGATGATTCTAATTAAACTATCTTCTTTCAGTTCTTCCTTTGCCATTTGGACAGTTGATATACTTGTGAAATGTCTTTAATTTCTCATGGTATACTTGAATAGTGCAGATTGGTCCTACCTGTGTCTCATTTGATAGTAGTATATCTGTCATCTGCTCAAAGCTCATTGATCTCTGAAACTATGAAACATTGGGGAAAACCATCTTCCAATCCCATTTAAAGGTTAGAGATTATAGTAGGTGTTACCATTTTGTGACTAAAAAATTGTCAAATGAGATAGCAATGATTGTATAAAGTTACAATACTGATTTTGGGCTCTTCTGTTTAATAACATGTTATTATTCCTTCTCTCTCCTTATATAGGGATTGTTTATGGAAATTTTTCTTTCCACCTGATTATCAAGTTTTGAAAGTTTCTGAAATTGCACAGCCTGGGAGGCCAAGACAAATCCTTGCTTTTGAGCTACGAATGAATATTATTGCAGATGCAACAATTGACTTGCTATTTACCAAAAATAGGGTAATTATTGAAATATTAGAGTAGAAAAAATTAGTGTTTAAAACTTAACATTATTTTCCAGAGTATTTTTTTTTTTGGTGACTAGTCCTATATTTAGATTCATTTCTATGAGTTTCTTTTTCCCAGCAAATTGTATGTATGTTACTTACTTTAGACTTTTATTAAATGCCAGTTAATGGAAAGGGAATTAATAATAGTAGAATTTCGTACTATAATCTGGTTTATTTTATCCTTTAAAGCTGGCCAAATAGTCTTAATGTATTCTGGCATAAATGTGAACTTTCTGTCTTAGAAACTTTTAATACATATTTTATTTCATCATAATTGTATGTTATAAAATAGTAAATATTTCAGTGATTGATAATAACTGAAAAGTAAAGAGGGTAGGGGTGTAATTACAATGAATATTTTATTTGAATTAATATTTTTCTTTTGGTAGGAAACAAATGCAGTACATGTAAATGTAGGAGCTGGCTCATATTTAGAAATTAATATTCCAATGACAGTTGAAGAAAATGGTAAGCTGCAATTATTACTTTTCTGTTTTTAATTATTAGTAGGGAATAATATATAAAGAATCAAATTAATTAAAGTCACTTAGAACTAACATTAATGGGGTTTTATTTTTCAATTTTTAAACTATATTTAGCTATATTTCAAAATATAGTTATAGACATTATATAATTAAATTATTTGATCACCTAGAGCCAATGGGCACAATTTCTACTCAAGTCTTATAAGTCTATGCTTTCATTATATTCTATACATCTTTTTTGTAGGAATGAGAATAATTTTCTTAATGTATGTTTTGCCTATTCAGCTGTTGCTCCATGAGAGAAGGTGCTGTGTCTTTATTAGTGTATCCCCACTACTGTTCCCAGTGCCTGGCATGTGGTACATGGGCAGTAATTGAATGACTAGGCTTTGTTTTAGGTTATACTGTTAATAGATTTTATCAGAGAAAAAATTAGGTACTTTGAAACACATAACTTTAAGAAAGCAGAATATTGCATATTTAAAATATTTACTAATGCCTTGATAGCTATAGTTCTATCTGAGCTGAGATAATTTAAGTTCATTATGCATTTGAAATTTGGGCACTGATACAACTTAATCGATAACATGGTTAAATGTTTATGTTAATTTTATCAAATTATCATATAGCCTTCTTCATTTTGCCTTCCTCCCATTCTCATCACATTTGTAATTGAGAGCAGTTAAGATGAAATTCTGCCTTAGTTATCACTTTCTTGAGAGCAAAGAGAATAGGAACTTATCTATACTTTTAAATCACTGACCAACAATGTTATGATCGCAAGTATCCTTAGAGAATTTTTTATATAATTATTAGCTCTCCTCTTGGTTCTGTCACTTTTCTTTGGGACTGATAAAAGAAGAAAGCAGGCAGAGAAATTGGCTGGGTTTATTTGCTTGCATAAGATGGTAGCAGTGGGATGTACCTGCTTAGAAAATCAAGTGAAAAAGTGACTGCAATAGCATAGTTTATCTTTCCCCTTTAAATTTGGGGTTATTTTAGTGAAGAAATAAAGCTCATCTTAGCTAGTTTTAAAAGAAAAATCATACTAAATTTTAAGGAGATGCTTGGGAACTGGGTGATTTGGAGTATACAGTAGAAATTAGCAACTTTTGGAGAAGTGTTAATTATGGATATTTGACGGGGATAAAAAAAGACAGTCCAGTTTGCACAAAACTGAAAATGCTTTACTTTTTTTTCTTAAAACGTTATGATACAGATAGGTATGATACATTAGGGTAACAGGGCCTCCTGAAGGCTGAGGAGATCCATTTCTCAAATATACCTGTAATGAATTAGTTGCAAGTGCCACAGGACACTGGTTGTAGAGCTCTTAAGTCAGTTAAGGGTCTAAGGAAAGTCCGGTATGGTTCTTGGGTATAAAGGTTAGATGGCTTTTAGGATGATTGTCTGAAAAGTAAAAAAATGTGTCTAGGTCTTAGGCAAAAAGGAAATATAATTCCAAACAAACAAGGTTAAAACTTTCTAAAGATCCAGTTGTTTGAAAGGAAATGGTCAGAGCAGGATGCATGTTGAACCAGCAGTATAATAATGATCATAAAGTTAGTGTTCATAGGAAGGCAACCCATCAGTAAAGGAGGCATAATGCCCTAAACTTTCCTGCTTTTGTATAGAATACGATTATAGTATTTAGAAACTGTCATTACATAACAAGTAAATGTTCTTTTGAAACTGTCATTACATAAGGAGTAATTGAAAATGATGAAAATATGTACCCTTGAGCAAGTAGTTGAAGAGAAGGGATGAGAACTGTCTTAAATATTTGAATACTATCATTAAAAAAAGAATAGACTTGTAGTTTTCCATTGGAAAGCCAATCAGGACCAATGGATAGACATTATATGGAGATGGAACTTTTTACCTTCAGAGCTGTCCAAAATGAGACAGTTTCCCTATTAGGTAGCAATCTCTTGTCACTGGGGTGTATTTAAATAGTTACTGATCACCACTTTTTAGGGATTTTTCTTTTGGTAGTGGTGGGAGTTGGTTCCAGTTCAGAGATTTTTAATTGTATGTATTTTTGTAGGTTCTTAATTTTTATGTTTCTGTTTATAAGGTTACACCCCTGCAATTAAAGGACAACTCTTACATGTTGATGCTACTACCAGCATGCAATACCGAACCCTTTTAGAAGCAGAAATGTTCGCAGTAAGTCTAGAACTTACGATGATATACATATGTGCACAAAATACAGATTTGGTTTTAATTTTTTAATGTAATATTTAAATAATCAGGAAGTCATTGGTCCATCTTCTCCTTCAAGAACCACCAGGTACTGCAGGCTCTATCTTTGGGAGAAGTGAATTCCTAGTGCTATGGACTCCTTTTGGCATCTCTCTGTTGCTCTGCCTCTAGTATGGGGGAAGGGAATAAAAAGCATTGGTATGTGGTTTTTTTGGCCTATAAAAATGTGTAAAATTGTTAGAAAGTTACTTTTAAGCCTCATTATATGGCTGGACTAAATCTCTCCTGAGTTGTAAGTAATATAAATTTTTATCATTTGTTTTCTAGCCCAATTTGATTATTTTCTTAGGGCTTAAAAAATGTAATTCATTGTGCTTTTAACACAATGAATAAGGTAAAAGGAAAAAAATTATTGATATGCTGGATGCTTCATATTAGAAACAGAAACACTATGGAAATGTCCGTGATTAAAATTGCAGATAGGGGACTCATTAATCAGACAGATTATTGCTGTTTTTTTTTTTAATCAAGGACAACAATAACAAAAACAATAACAAAAGCCACGCTATAGAATGATTGATATTCAGAGAAGATTCTTTCATATAAGATTGTACCATAGTACTTAATCACTTGTTGCAAACATCACGATATATATGTAAATTAAGAGGAAACTTGCAATTACCAAGAATATATTAAACACCATAAATATCTATTAAACTGTCATGTTCAGCATTTTAATGAATTCCTGAGCTATTACTGATAAGTAGTGCTGTACAACAATGATATTCCTGGGCAGGCAGCTTTTGCCTTTGCAGGAATGCCAAGCTTTCTCAGGTAGAACATGTCAACAGAGTACTATGTTAGGTCTGTAACTAGTGTGCTGTCAAATGGGAGCCCTTGGAAGCACTGGTAACCAGACTTCTGTGTGACAGCATACATTGCACCTCACCTTCTTTCACACTCAGCCTCTCACTTAACAGATGAGGCTTAAGGAGGAATTAGGGACATTGGCTACTACTCCATTAGTTTAGCTGGTGTGCATGGTCAAAACTGTAGCCTGATTTGTTGTTCTCATGTTTTCACCACATCATAGGTTATTACTTTAAGGAGCTAGATGTAACTTTGGATACTGACCTTAAGCCACAGCAAGATTAAGAAACTTTAGGGGCCTTATGTTTAGCTCAGCAGGATAATAAATTTTAATTACTCACCAGCATGTGTGACTTCTTTTCTAATACAGTTCACACACTGTCACCTTTTAAGCTCTAACATTTTTACTTAACATTTGGTTTGCAGTTCCACATCAATGCCAGCTACCCCAGAATATGGAACATGCCACAGACATGGCAGTGTGAACTAGAGGTTTATAAGGCCACCTACCACTTCATCTTTGCACAGAAGAACTTCTTTACAGGTAATTTTCTTGTAAGTGTAAATACAGTGCAATTTGTCATGGTGAACTTGTTTATATTTACTAAGTTTTGCTTTTAATTTAACATTGGGATTTGTTGACACCATTTATACTTCCTTACTTTAATACTTTTTTTGTACTGCAAATATCAAAGGAAATTTTAAATATAGTCATATTTTGCTCTGTTCTAACCCAAACAAGGAAAATGTGAACCAAAAGTTGAACTTAGAAGGAAATGAAAGAACTCATCTTAGACTGATGCTTGTACAGTCTATTGCGGGGTCCAATGGGGAATATGAACCAACTTCTCATTCTCTTTCTTTGTGAATTAGGCATCAGTGTGGCTTCATTATTTTGTTTTAATTCATAAACAGTATACTCAAATAGCAAAATATGTTATTTTTGCATTTGCAGCCCCTACTTAACGCTACATTCCATTAGCATGGATAATTGAATTGATGCTGTCACTAGTTGGAAAAATTTCTTTTATTTCATAAGGCATAGCTACTCATTTTTCATGAGTATAGCAACATGTCATCTTGGTCTGTGAATAACATAAATATTGTTACTGCATAAAAGTAAGTAGCATTTATTGAGTCCTCCTCTACAAAGTTTAGCCAAACATAGTTGGTATGATCTGCTAGGGTGAATGGCTACATCAGAGCAACCTAATTTTTTTTGACTGCTTATTCCATTCATTCATTCAATCATTCATGCATTCATGCAACAGTCATTTACTAAGCATCTAGCCTGTGTTGAGTACTATCAGATATTTGGAGTCATAGTGGTAAAATCATAAGTCATTTATATTTGTTTGCTAGTTTGCTGGAACCTTTATTTGGGTTACTACATTGAAAGCTTCTGCTTTCTTGGGGTTGGTATGCAATTTTTCCCCAAGGATCCCAGTAGTAGAAATTTTGACAGAAGTCCTGGCAAGTTAAATGTCTGTGAGTTGAATGGTGAATATTGAGTAAGAACTCTTAGTTCTAAAGAACTGTCAGACTTATAAAAAACTAATAGCTGAAACTTATAGTATATATTATGTGTCTGGAAATGATCTCAGCAATTTGCACACATTAAATCTTTGAATCTTCATAATAACTCTTTGAAGCTCTCGTACCAGTTGATTGACATTTTATAGGATGTTTACCTAACAGCAAATTATAAAGCATGTTGTTGTAGGTCAGTTTTTTCAGACTAATATTTAGATTGTCTCCTTGATAATTTTTTAATTTGTTGTCTAAATGAATAAGACAGATGTCACGAAAATGTTACCTTTCTGTTCAGAATATTTGATAAGACCAACTAGTAATGAGAGCAGTTTTTGGTTTAAAGAGAAATACATAATAAAAATAGTGGTTGAGGCTCTTAATAGGAATATTTTACACTATAATTTTTAATATTTGCCATTAAAAATATTGAAGAAGCTGGTAGGAAAACTATAATTTAGAATAATGGCATGTTGAATTAAAAATAAGTATAAGTTATTGAAGACAAATCTAACAAGATTTGTTAAAATAGAAATTGGCTTATAAGGTTATAAAATTTCTTTGGTTTGTGGAGATACATGGTAGATTATTTGCATTGGTGTTTATTTTACTGGCATTTATATCTCAATCTTTTAACCAGTAGAAGTATAAAGTAGATAAATGCAATCAATATAAATTGAAAATCTTTTATATGACTAATGATTTAAAACAAACATTGAACATGATTTCTGCCTACAGAGAGCTTGTGGGCATATCTTCTTTTGTATTGTTTATCAGCCTCAAGTATATTGGCATGTACACTAGAAATAGACAAATGAAACAATACAAAAAGTATGAAAGGCAAGTGTGAATTGTGAAGTTGACAAATGCATATGAGTAAGACTTGAATATGGAAGACATCTCTGTGATCTGAGGGTAATATGAAAGAATAGGATATTAAGGACTGAAATGTCTTTGTTAATGAACTCAGTAATATTTGCCATTTACAAATCATGTTCACTTATATTATTTTCATAATGACCCCCCAAAATGGGAGAGTTAACAATGAGGAAATTGAAACACAGAAATATTCAGTGACTTAGCCAGACTCATGAAACTAGTTAGTGAAAGAGACATTTGTGAACAATTTTTTGACTGCAGATCCTGTGCTCTTTATTTAGTATTATGCTTTCTTGAAAGATGTCTAGGGTTTTCCTTCAACAGAGAAGATATGAAAGAACATATTTAGGGGCCGGCTGTAGCCCAGTTGGTAGGGCGCTGGTTTACCACATGGGAGGCCCTGGGTTCGGTCCCCGGGGCCTCCTCGAGTGGGAGACCGCCTCGAGAAGGCAAGCCCCCGTGAGCAAGGGCGAGCCCCCGTGAGCAGGTGGGCCGCCGCGCAGTTGGGCTGACTCGGTGGGTTGCCCCAGCGGGGGGAGACAAGTGGACACAGAGGAACGCAAAGAAAAATGAACACAGCAAGAACAAGCAGAAGGGGGGGATGTATAATAAATAAAAATAAATCTTAAAAAAAACCACAACATTTTTATTTAAGATAGGATGAGAAGCTTAAGTAAAAGTGCTGAGCCAGGAATGTTTATGAGGTAGAAAAGTGAGGAAATCAGCCTGATGAATGATAAATATATATTGTGGAGTTGGTTAATTCCACTGATGATTTTTGCCATGTGCTAAAGAATAGATGTAGAAAGTAAGGATGGAATCAGGTTGGTTAAGTTGGGTTGCACTTAGAAGTAAAAGAGTAGAATTAAGCATAGATACTATAACGCATGATGAATTGCTTTGACTGCTTGTTAAATGAAATAAAAATGTATTTAAAGTTAAAAAAAAAAAAACA
>PVKH010000650.1:0-24893 GCA_004027955.1 Chaetophractus vellerosus
TATAAAAGGAACATGGGGAGGTTTTTTTTTAAAGTTTTAAATATATCTATATATATTTTTAGGATTAATTGATTACATAAATGTTACACAGAAATTCCAGGTGTGCCCATATGCCACCCCCCCACACCTCCCACAACCTCCCACATACACATCCCTCATCAGTGTGGCATAACGCCTGTGATAGATAAACACATTTTGGGGCTTTGCCATCAAGCATAGATCACAGTTCAGTCTGTAGACGACCCTCTCTCCCACACAGTTCCGCATGACACATGATGATACAAAATGGCCTACAACCTTCATTGCAACATCACCCACGACAATTCCCAAGTCCCCAAAAAAACCCTGCATTACAATTGCCCTTCCCTCTCCCTGCTCCCAAAGTGTCCAGTGACCCTGGCTCCACATAATTTTGCAATTTCTTCCATTGCATGTATCACAAGTCTATAGCAGGACACCAACAAGTCCATTCTAGTCCATAGTTCTTCCCCCAATCCCGTGGAGTCTGGGATGGTGATGTCCCCTCCACCACCAAGTGAGAGGGGGCTTATATCCCATGGATACGATTGAAGAGATTATCCTGCCTGCAGCTGCAGGCTCTCTCCGTTCCCCAGCATAGCCGTCGTCCTCATTATTTTTAATGAGAATAGCCAGGAAAGTTCTGAAAAAAAGGAGAGGTAGTATACCAGGTATCAAATGCCTTATAAAACTTCACTGTACAGTTTGGTACAGTGTGTATATAGATAGAAAGACTAAAGAAAGAGAATTGAGAATCCAGTGTATTTCAGAGTAAAAAATTAATTTTCATACTTATCTGAATTTATACCCAGATACAATATATATTTTTAAATGATGTTTAATGTTTGTATACTTATTTCTGCCATATGCTAGGCACACATTTACTGTGAATTTATACTATATTTACACTGAATTTAAGAATCTAACATTTTAAGCTTGTGATTAGGATCAATCTTTGATTTCTTTTCTTTTAGTTCTTTTAATATTACCTGATTTCTTAGCAAGGCCTAAAGAAATATCCTCATAGAGCCTTTGGAAGGAGGTATTTTGCTAAATTTATTTTTCTAGTATTTATTTGAAAGTGAGATTTTTTTTTCTCCAAATAGTTTATTCTATTGTGTAGAGAAGATCCTCCCAACGTTAATAGGGAAAGAGTAGCAACTTACATTTGTATATGGCTCTGGGTTTGCAAAATGTGCTTTTCTCTTAATCCACACAAAAATACAAGATTTTGGAGTTGATGCTTACTTAGTAAGAAAGGCTTCTATAATATTGTTCTTAACCTTTTGGAGGTTCATTGGACTCTCCAGAGAAAGTACTTATGCACAATTTTCCATATAATTTCAGGGGTCCCTCAGTTCATGGACTTTAGGTTGAGAACTTCTTTGAAAGCGCAGGTAGACTTCAGATGTACTCTTCAACGGAAAATCTTTTTGATTTATATTTTTGATTTTCAGAATATAAAGGGAAACATTATCTCTAACTTTAATTGGATATATGTGTTTTCATTTGATGTGGCTTTCAATTCACTTATCCTAGATTTTTTTTTCCTTGTAGCATCTGGTGCATAAGAACAGTGCTTATTTTCTTCTTTTCCAAGAGAACAGAAAGAAATAGTAAGTTTAATTTCCAAGTTTTTATAAATAAATAAATTTAAAAAACTATCTTATAGTGTATTGATTTGTAACTGAATGGCAGGTTGTGAAATGGTATATTGAAATGATAAAGTGGTAAATATTGGGGAGTTGTTTATTAGAGAACATAAAGATTTTGAATGATCAGGATGGGTCTGTTTTTGATTTGTGTTATTTCTGTCTTGCTCATTTAGAAATTTTTTTTACACAAAACAAAACAATACATTTAGTTAAATCAAGAGAAATTATTTCTGTTTATGATGAAAGATATAACTAATCAGCATGTAAATTAGTCTTGATAGAAAATTTGTGCTATTACACAGAGTAAAATATAGTTATACATCTTTTGATTTATTCTATTAATTACACCACTCTTTAACCTCATAGCCACTAGACTTATTTTTTTTGAAATATGAAAGTTATTGCAAAATTTTCTTCTATATTTGGTCCATATATGTGTAGATTTTAAAGATTTTCTAGTCTTGAAACTGAGTTCCAATTAACCAGAGATATACAAATTTATACAAATTTCATCTTAAATGAACTTTACATATGACTTTTTTTTTCTTATTTTAACTTTATATTATGGAAAATTTCAATCATATACAAAAGTATACTGAATAGTATAATGGAACCTCATATACCTATCACCCATCCTAAATAATTATCTGCTTATGGTCAATCTTGTTTAATCTTTACCCTCACCTACTTCTCCACTTCATGTGCTATTCTGAGGTATATCCCAGATCTACCTATAACTGGGTTTTAAAAATGTAGAAACACAGTAAATCACATCATATCTAAAAAAGGATTCTTAATATCATAAAATATCAAATATAAAAATATTACTTTTCCAATTTCTCAAGTGCCATATTTGTTTAACACATTTTTTGTTTGACTCAAGATCCAAATGCTATTCATACAAATATGTGACTTTCAGACAGCCTTCTCTCATGACCTCTCTTCTACCCAATTTGGAGTCTATGGCCTAACCTAGTGACCATTTATTTGCAGATACCTTTGATTCCTTTGTCTGCCTTTCCCTTCCTACTTGTCTGGCAAGTCCTCCTCTGTTTAAATACAATTATATGCTTTATAGATGACTTGCAAAAATACCCTATCCTGATTAAATACATTTATATGCTTAATCTATGCCTACATCAGAGCAGCTAAACTTGCTAGAGGAAATTATGCTAAATGCTGACCAAACTTATTTTTAACCTATCATTGCAAGTCAAATGTGCATGCAACACTGTTGTTATATGGTCCTATTCTAGTTCCCTAGTAAATTAACTTTTTTATCTGACAGCATTGTTTGATTAGTATTTCTCCTCAAAATCACTAACATCTGCCTTCCCATCCAAAACCAAGGTAAAAACAAAACCAACCAATGAAATAAAAAATCAAAAGTTATGAACAGAAAAATCAAAATTTATAAACAAAATTTACCTGGCTACTCTTACCTAATAGAGAAAATAGATAGAAACTGATGAGAGCTACCTCTACCACCAAATATATCAGGTTAGCTCCATCTAAACTTAGTATATTGTCATCCCTCATTGTATTCTGGAAGACTGGCCTTGATCCCAGCATGGCTTATTCCTACTTTTTTGCTCTATATCCTGTGTGCACTGGTTGTGTCAAGAACTTTGCTCCTACTGTTATCCCTTCTTGCAATTATCTTCTCTTCTGCATCATCTGTTTCTATTAGATGATTCTTGTTGGCATGTAATCATGGCTCAATACAACCTTCTGGGGGGATAAAACCTAGCCTGATTCTACATTCCCTTTAAGCTACCACCCATTTTTCCCTCCCCTTCAAAGTAAAATTAAAAAAAAAAAAGTCTATACTTTCTCCGCTTATTGATTCCTTCTTAGTTAAGCCTTTATTCCCACTGTTTTACTGCAATGACTCATTTCAAAGTCACTAATGATCTGTCTTGCCAAAACCAGTAGTCAGTTCTCTTTCCTTATCCAATTTGATTTCATAACAGCACTGAAATAATTCAGTTATCCATTCTTTTTCCTGACATACTATCTTTAAGCTTCTTTAACAACATCTCATTGGTTATGTCCTTTTTAGTTTTATTTGCTTGCTCCTGTACTAGAATTCTTTCCTTGACCTTCTTCTCTTTTCAGTAATCTTTCCAGGTCAGTGCTGTCTAATGGAACCTTCTGTGATGAAAATATTCGCTATCTGTGCTGTCTGATATGGCGTCTGCTAGCCACATGTGACTATAGAGCACTTGAAATGTGGCTAGTGTGACAGGAACTGGATTTAAATAGTATTTAATTTAAATTCTTCAAATTTTTAATAACTCCATGTGGCTAGTGGCTACAGTCTTGGATGGTGCCCAATCCCACAGATTCAAATATCACATATTCGTCAGTGACTCCCAAATTTGAGTTTGTAGTCCAGATCCTTCCCTTAGATTCTAGGCTTGTATTCCCAACCATGTCACTGACTTTTCTACTTGGGGGCCCAGTAGGCATCTCACACTTAGCATGGCAAAAACAATTATTATTGCTTCTTTTCTTTACCCTGCTCTCCAATATCTGCTCATCATGCTTTTAGTATTTCACCATTAAGTATCATCACTGTGCGTTTTAAAAATGTAGATACTCTGTATTAGATTAAGGAAATTAAGTTTGTGGTATTGTTTTCAGTGATATTTAGCAATATAATAGATGCTGTGAAGACAAAGAAGTTTAAAACAAATTAATATGCTTTCTGACCTCAGGGAACTAACAAAGTAGTGAAAGGTATAAGAAACCTTATTTCAAGAGTCCCTGCGAACATTTCTTTAGGAAATCAAAGGTTTGACTATTTTAACTTGCAAATAGCCAAATCAGGGTGTGGACATAATTTTTTTAACGGTAGATCTGTACTTTTATTAATGTTCAAATACATTAAATTTTCCAGCAGTCATTGCTAAAGACATTTTAAGATGAAAGTTTGCAAGTACTCCTATGCCAGAAATTTGACTGATTTTCAAATTAACAAACAGAAACGATGGTGCTGACTATTTTCCCTGGCAAATTACTCATAACCACTGCTATAATCACTTGGTGTGATTTCCACTTTTTGGCTATAATGAATAATGCTGCTTTGAACATTCATGTATGAGTTTCTTTGAGGGCATATATTTTCATTTATCTTGGATACATACTAGAGTGGAGTTGCTACATCATATAGTAACTCTATGATTAACATTAAAAAAATTTTTTTTTAAATATATTTTTAACAGAAGTTGTGAACTTACAAAACAATCATGCACATGTATAGAATTCCCATACAACACCTCTTCACCAGCACACCACACTGTTATGGAACATTTTTTTACAGATTATGAGATAATATCATCAGACTATTACCTCTAACTATCATCTGTAGCATACATTTGGCATGTTTTTTCCATACCCCTCTATTGTTAACACAATATATCTTTGGCATTGGAAGCAAGAATATTACAGTATTGCTGTTAACTATAGTCCATAGGTTACATTAATTGTATTTTTTCCATGCTTCTCCACTTTCCCACCACCCTGCAATAGTTACATACATCTATTCTAATTCACAGAAGGACATTCTTGCATTTGTACAGCCACCCACAATTCTCATCCACCTCTGGGTTCAATGTGTTATTCAGTCTCTAGATTATTTTCTAGCCTTCTTTCAATTGATGTTTACGTCCCTAGACTTTTCACCCAAAATCCCATTTGTAAACCAGCTACTACTCTCTATCCAGTCAAGATAATTAAAACTTCTACATATATTAAGCATCAATACTCCTTTGCAGACCTCCTCTTATCACCTAATAAACTATGGTTATTATATTTCATAAGGAAATTTTGCTTAAAAATTATTTTGGACATCTTTTTATTTTTGAAAAGTTAATTCATTTGAATAGGCATTGCATGTACCTTTAAAATAGAGTTCATAAAGATTGTCTTGCATTGTTATACAGTTTTTTCAGAGTAAAGTCAGATACCTTATATATACTTAAGCCTGAGGTTATTGGTCACCACTTGCTTTTTGTTCTCTACTAGTTTTAGTTCCCTTGTTTCACAGGGTAAACCTAGCATAGATTAAAGCAGAGGTTGGCAAACTACAGCTTGTAGGCCAAATTCTGCCTACCACCTTGTATACTCATCATCTAAGCATGGCTTTCCATTTTTAAATGGTTAGTCCAAACAATAGTAAAAAAGTAAAAAGAATGGTAATATTTTGTGATATGTTAAAATTATATGAAATTCAAATTTCACTTTTTATTGGAGCACAGCCATGCCCATTCATTATGGGTTGTCTTTGGCTGCTTTCATTTTACAACAGTTGAATTGAATAGTTGTGACAGAGACTTACGTGACACTCTTATCACTTTACACTGTTGCATGATGCACTTCAGATCACAGTTACAACTCGACAGCATTTCAAGTGCTGTGTGTATTGCTGTACTACAACAATTTTATTATTATTATTATTATTATTATTATCAGTACATAACCATCATGTAAAAATAAGAACAGAAGGGAAAAATGGACCTCAAATGTTAGAGCGTGATGGAGTGCAGACTGTTTTATTATCAAAATGCAAAGCATTGTTTATTATACCATGACATTATAGCTGTGCTAAGAGAATACAATATATATTGACATTACCATCCTAAGTACTCCCTATAATTTTCCCACCTCACAGAAAAGGAATTGCCAGAAAAGTTAGAAAGTTTATAACAATACCTCATCACAGCAGAATTTCTTCACAAAAATAAAAAAATGTAAATGAGATTTCAACCAAGTAAGTCTGGGTAGTTTAACTGTTTGACAAGCAAAGAAAGCCTTTTACCAAGGGTGAGTTAATTTGTGTTCAATTGTAGCAGATGATGAAAAGTATTCAGAGAGAATATACTAGTTTAAGACTATTAGCCTTTCAGTGAGAACAATTGCTTGAAGAGTTGAGGACATTGGGAGCAAAATCAATAGTCAGTTAAAAAACAAGGCAGATGTTTTGAATGGTTTTCCATGGCTCTTGATGAGTTGACAGATATTGCCAAAGCTGCTCAATTGCTGCCATTTGAGGAGTCACTGCCAAGCTTGAAGTGATGGAAGAATTAGCCTCTGTAAAAAGTCCGCATGGAACAGCTACAGGCAAGAATTATTTTTAAAGTTGAGAAAACACTGATTCATTACAACCTGAGGTGAAACCTGCTAAGATGTATTACAACAAATGGTGGTAAAAATATGTATGATACATAAAAAGGCTTAGTTGGACAAATTTACAAAGCTTGTGAAAATGTAAGATATTTAAATTCTATAGTTATTCATTGTATTATTCAACAATAAGTACTTGCAGAAAATATTTGAATCTATCAAGTGTTATTGAACCAGTAGTCAATGGTGAACTTCATTTGCTCTTTTGGACTCAACTGCTGTCAATTCCATGAACTTTTACCAGAAATAGAAGTGGAACATCTTGCTTTGCTCTACCACACAGCAGTTTGATGGCTTTAGAGTGGTAAAGTTTTGTTGTGATATTTTGAGTTCAGAGTCCAGATGGAAATTTTCCTGAATGAGAAGAACCACCCTCAACCACCGTGATTGAAGGTTAAATGGTTTTACAAATTAGTTTTTGCTGAGCCTTGATAATGTTTCTTAACAAATTCAACTTAAAATTGCAAGGCAAAACAGCACTTGTATTTGAAATTATAGTGTGGTAAAGTCACTTAGAAAACAACTAACACCGTTTGAATTACAGGTAATGCCAAAAAGTAATTTAAGGAAAAGTTATGTGAAAAGTTAAAACAAGAAGCAAGATCTCCATTCCCATAGAAATTTATAGCAGATACATTATCTGAACTCAAACTACAATTCCAGCAGCTTTTTACAGATTTTGATACAAGTATGAAGGAAGTTTCCATATTTCAAAATCCATTCATCTATATAGTTGATTGGAAGTGATTAATTTGCAATGTAATGATATACTAAAAGGCAAATATCACAAGAAGAATCTAATAGAATTGTGCAAATCCCTTCCAAATAATGTATATGCACAATTAAAATCATTTGTTGGTGGATTGATATCAATATTTAGCAGTGTCTATTTACATAAAAATACATTTTCAAAGATCAAATGTGTAAAGTATCATTACACATCAGTCTGAAAAGATTAACATGTGCAATAAAGTTTGATGGTAGGGAACACTAACTTTGAACCTTGATTAAGCAAAATGTTATACTCCTCTCTTCCCCCCAAATTCCATTTTCTTCATTAACAGACCTGTATTATAAAAAATTGAACTCAATTATAATTATATTTGAATTTTGTCACTTAAAGGTTTGTGGAAATTTGTTCTCTCTCTTGTTTTATTAGGACCTACATAATATCCTTGATTATGCCTTTTGGCCTGCAAAGCCTATAAAATTTTTTGGTGGGCCCTTTACAGAAAGTTTGCTGAACCCTGGGCTAAGGGTTGGCTGTTTGGCTTGGTCTTATTTAACTAAATCAGACATCTAACTAAAGATGACTATTTTCTTTAAAGATGCCCTCAGATTCTTTTTCCTTTAGTAATAAATCTGCTGGCACATTAAAGACTACTTAATGTATTTTGAATAATTTTTAAATAGTAAAAACACTTTTTATAATTTTGCATTTCCTTGGGTTTTTACACAAATAATACATATTGAATAGGATAGTCAGGTGTTTGCCACCCCAGAAATTCAATGAAAAGGTAGTCCTTTTATTTATAAATTTAATTTAAATGAGTAAGAGTTAAAATTAAGAATTAAATTCCATTTGATACAAATGTTTAAGTCATAAACCATAACTCTCCTTTCTTGCTAGAATAGTATTACTATTTGTACTAGTTAAATATTTCTAGAGAAAATGTAGAAATCTAAAATGAATTTGTAAGTAGGCTTGAGATTCATGGATAATATTGAAATTATTTTTGTGTCCCACTATGCAAACCTAAATAAGCAGGCAAATCTTAGAAATGTTTAATTTTGAAAAATCATTAGTCTTCTCTTAGTAAGTCTCTCCTCAGGTATAGTACTGTAGATTTTCAAAAGGTGTTTTATATTAATATTCAATATCTTGAAGGTTAACTAACTTAATAAAATGTATAATGTAGGTCTCTTCTTTACAAAGAACAATTTTATTACCATTGTATAAAAAGATTTTAAAATTAATTTTGGACATTAATATGAGTGGAGTGTTGGAAGGAAGAATTAACAATAATGTTTCTGAAAACATTTTGAAAATATGTCTTTTTAAATTAAAGGTTTTATATTATGTAATATCCATTTATTTTTTCTCCCTAAATTGCTAGTAATATATAATATAGTATATTACTAGTATATGAAATATAAAGATTGAGACAATTTTTGTCTGCACACATCAGTTTAATTTAGAGAAATCCTAAGATGAGAAAGTTTTCTTGTGGTTGCTGAATATATATAGCATTTGGCATGATTTTTTTTCTCATATCTAATTATCTTAATATCTGATTTGCTTTGATTTAAATTTTATTTTCTAGATGAAGCATTGGATGATTTAAAATCCCAGAAGAAAAAAATAGTAAGTTAACTTTTATTTCAAGTTAATTTATATAAAGCTAATAAGAACTGAATAATTAATGTTTATATGTTGTAAGTTAATGACTGTCCAAGGAACAAATACACTTTTAGATAGCATTTCATGATGATGCTAAATTATGAATATTTTTGCTAGTTAATAATGATTGATAGGAAAAAGTAGTTTAGGTGGACTTTTGAGATTCTGAGAAGCTGTCAGATGGAGACTGAGAAGTAAGTAGATGAATCATATTGGAGGACTAAATGAGGCAGAGAGGATAAAAAGGTGGATGCTGAGACTGATTACAGAGCCAAAAAAGGATCAACCATCTACATATGTTGGTTCTCAGTTTTTCTTGACACTAGGCCAGGAGGGAGGAATCAAGAAGATTGGTTGTAACAGCAAATTCAATATGAAATTTCTCTCCCTGAAGGAAGGGAGGGAGAGAGAGGGGGGAGAGAGAAAAAAAGAGAAAGAAGTTTTTGCTTTAGTGTCTTACACTTTCTATCAGTAATTCTGATCTTATGGATATCTATTGTGGGACTAGTTAAATGAATCCTCTGGATATGTTGGAAGGGAAGCCAAGATTAAAGCGGAAGTGCCCTAGATGTTAGAGGTTGATATAAAGTAGTTTATTATAAATGGGTTGAACTTGCTTTTTTATTTGGATTCACATGATTTTTTTTTTTTGATTCTTGAATAATGATAATTGTTAACATCATGTAATATGGGAATTTATTTAATGAAATGTAATGAGGTGCAAATGAGGAATTCAGTGTATTTTAGTGTAACATGTAAAAAGTAACAATTGTATTTGAAACTAGTAAAACTTAAGAAGATTAAGATGTTAAGTTATTCTGTGAATTGGTAATAAAATCTTGGTTTTAAATATCTGAAAAGTAAAGGAACTTTAATTCCTGAAGGATTTATCTTTTTTTTTTTTTGCCTGTAATCATGTTTTATTTTATTTTTTTATTTTTATTTTTAAAGAAGCTTTAGATTAGATATATGTTTGTTTTGTTTTTAGGAGGCACTGGGCATTGAACCCAGAACCTCGTACATGGGAAGCAGGCACGCAACCACTTGAGCTACATCTGCTCCCCTTAGATGACATAAATGTTACATCAAAAATTTAGGGGATTCCCATATCCCCCACTCTCTTCCCTTCCCACACTTTCTCCCATTAACAACATCTTTCATTAGTGTGGTACATTTGTTACAATCGATGAACACATATTGAAACATTGCTACTAACCATGGTCTATAGACTACGTTGTGGTTTACACTTTGCACCGCACAGTTTTATAGGTTTTGACAAAACATATAATGGCCTGCATCCGTCACTGCAGTGTCATGCAGGACAATTCCAATGTCCCCAAAATGCCCCTTGTTACACCTGTTCTTCTCTCCTCCTCAGAACCTCTGGTGGCCACTGCCTTTTATCAATGATACAAGTTCTTCCATTGCTAGAATAATAAGTCTACTTTAGTTCATAGTTGCATTTCCTCCTTATGTTTGTTCATTCCTCAATCTTGAGTATTTTGGGATGGTGATGTCCACTGTGTTTCTGATTGAGACGGGACTTAGATCCCATGGGGCAAATGGGTGGAACTGTCTTGCTTGAGTTGTGGATAGTCTCTGCTTTTTGGGATGGGTGTTGTCCATCATCATTCTTTTGTTAGTTGTCCTGGGCAAGTCCAGTGAAATGGAGAGTAGGTGTTACAACTCTTGCTGAGATTCAGGGCTCAGCTGGCATATGAACAGACTGAAGATTTAAGTCTCTGGGACATATATTTAACAAGTATAGTGCTAATTATAGGTTCAAATAAAAGGGACAGAAGAGCCATGTGTAGGGAAATTATAAATGAATCTCTCTGTTACGTTGGGGAGCATATATTCCAAAGTAAGGCCCACTGATAAGGTGCTGAATTCCTGAGATTGTCTGCCCTGCCTGTAGTGTCCAGATGTGTCTAGAGCCCTCAGGAGCCCCCACTGTTTGAGGCACTATTTACTGTGGCAGTCAGTGAGAACCTCCTAAGGCGTACATAAGCCTAACCTCTGGAATGACCTCCTGACTCACTTTGAAATCTCTTAGCCATAAAAACTCATTTGTATTTTTAAATTTCCCCCTTTTGGTTAAGGTGTTTTTCCAAATGCATCACTAATTGGTGCTTGGTAATAAACCCTCGTTGCCAGGGAGACTCATCCCTGGGAGTTATGTCCCACACCAGGGGGAAGGTAGTAAGTTTATATGCTGAGTTTGGCTTAGAGAGGGATCACATTTGAGCATCAAGGAGGCTTTCAGGAGGTAACTCTTAGGCAATATATAGCACTAGGCTAAGTTTCAATTTCATAAGAACAAGGTTCATAAGTACAAGCATCAGTATCAAGGGCCGGGCATAATGGTCTGCCTTTCGCAAGGTACTGCCTGTATACTCTGGGGATTCTTGCCGCTCTATTAGAGAATGTAGCAGGACTTCCCAGGATGGGAATTCAATATTCTTTTGGTTATTTTGTGGGTGAGGCTTCTTTAAATATTCTCTGAGGTACTCATCAAAATTGCATTGGCTCCCCCCTCCCTGCCCCAAAAATTGCATTGGTGGTTTTGATGGTCAGAAACATAGCAATATGCTCATTATATCATTATTATATTATTATATTTTTGGCATTCTGCACATTAAGAAGTGGCCAGAAATCTAAAGCAAATGAATAATGGTGATGTCAGTAATATAGAAGTTGTGACATGACTGGTTTGATTGGCTGATGAGAATAAAAGAAGAACTTGGTAGTGCAGATATGAGTAAAGCCCTCTTTATACCAAAATGGAGAAATGTTTAAAGTAGAAAAGACAAGGAAGAAAGCAAAAGAAAAAATGAAAAATAGAATAAAACAAGGGAATTTTTTTTAGCAATTTTATTGAGATGTATTCATATATCATACAAATCATCCAAAGTATACATTCAGTGGGTTTTGTTATAATCATAGAGTTGTGCATTCATTACCACAGTCAATATTAGAACATTTTCATTACTCCAAAAAGAAAAAAAACCTTACCCTTTAGCAGTTACCTTTCAATCCCCTTTGTCCATTCCCTTCCATACTTGTATGCTAATCTAATTCATCTCTATAAATTTATTTATATTTATATTTTATAAAACTGGAGTCAAACAATATGCAATACTTTGTGTCTGTTTCTGTCACTAATGATAATTCTTTTTTTTCTACAATTGAGAAAAATTAATATATTACTATTCATACAGTCCTTTGTTTGCTTTAGGTGCATTTTAGCTCAGTTACCACTCTATTATTATTAACATCTTGTAATATTAACATACACTTATTCTGATTCATTGAAGAACATTCTTATATTCGTACTATTAAAACTCTCATCGTCTGCAACAAGGCTTACTATGCTATACAGTCCCATGTTTCATCCTTTAGCTTTTCTTCTAGTGACATACACAACCCTAACTTTTCCCTTTCAACCACAATCATGCCCTAATATTGGTGCTGCTAATTACATCCTCTCTAATGTGCTATCATCACTTCTATCCAATTCCAAGCATTTACAATCAACCTTATTACCAATTCTGCAAACATTAAGCCACTGCTCCCCATTCTCTATCCTCAGTTTGTCTTCTGGTGAGGGCTTCTAGCTATCAACTCCATGACTTTGCTCATTATATTTAGTTCATATTTGCATTGTCATACAATATTTGTTTTTTGTGTCTGGCTTCAGACTTAATGACATCACATGATGGAAAACAGACACTTAAAGAATGTGTGATTGGGGGAAAATTCTCACTAGAGAACAGAGCAGACTTTGGAAATTATGTGAAAGGGCAAGCTAAGCTATTTACTTCTTTTCAAATAGCCCTTAAAATAGTCACAACATAAATGATGCTCTAAGAGTCTGACAGTTGGAAAATTCAGTTCAGGGGTCAATAACTCTGTGTATCTAAATCATTCATGAGGCATCAATATTACAGAATAGTTCAGTATAGCATTTCTCTAGCTATATGATTACACAAAAATGAGGTGGCTCTAACTCAATTTGTTAATTAGGGAACATAATTTGCATTGGCTTGACTGTTGTTACTACTGGGATCCAGTCTTTGGCCTTTACTGCTCAAGCCTTATGCGATGCTTTGTTAGAGTATACTTTGTTTAGGTCAGTAAGTATTAAGAGTGGATTAGTAAGAAGCACAGTGCTAGCTAATGATTGTACTGTTAGTAAGAGGAAAAGGAAGGGGCATTACTTTTGAGCAAAAGCTAAAGGTAATCAAAACTGATTTGTTCAGTGATATATTTTTAGTTTTAAGAATACTTTTTTAAAAAAAAAATTTATTGTACATCCCCCCCTTTTGCTTGTTCTTGCTGTGTTCATTTTTCTCTGCGTTCCTCTGTGTTTGCTTGTCTCCCCCTGCTGGGGCGACCTGTCGAGTCAGCTCACCGGTGCGGTGGCCCACCTGCTCATGGGGGCTCGCCCTTGCTCGTAGGGGCTTGCCTTTTTGCCCGCGGGGGCTTGCCTTTTTGCCCACGGTGGTGTGCCCCGCCCGCGGCAGCATGCCCCGCCCACGTTGGCTTGCCTTCTCGAGGCGGTCTGCCCGTTGAGGAGGCCCGGGGACCGAACCTGGGGCCTCATGTGGTAAACCGGTGCCCTACCAACTGGGCTATACAGCCGGCTCCGATAATTTTTTTTTTTTAAGAATACTTTTATGTTGAAGTGCCTGCAGAAAAAAATAACTGTTCTTAGTCTAGAATTACCCAACCCCTAACCTTTCCCTTTCATTCACAGAAATTAATACAAGCTATATTTATTACTTGATATTTTATTAAGGGTGGTTTATTAGGTTTGTACTTCTTTGATCTGAGTAGTGTAATTTGTGATGATGAATTTGATTTATCATTTGATAAAAAGTTAAATAATTACTTAGGTAAATTAATAGTATCTTACAATTATTTTTGTATTTAAATTTTTTTTTAAAATTTTAGTAACATGTATGCAGCCTAAAAATTCCCTCTTTAGTACATTCAGTTATATAATCCATTGGTGTTAATTATACTTACAATGTTGTGTAACCATCGCCATCATCCATTACCACATCTTTTTCATCACCCCAACAGAAATTCTGTACTAATGAAGCTTTAATTTCCCCTTCCCTCTCCCTTGCCAGCCACTGGTAACCTGTAGTCTAGTTTTTGATGGTGTGAAATTGCTTATTCTAATTGTTTCTTATCAGTGAGATCATACAATATCTGTTCTTTTGGGCCTGGTTTTCTTCCCTCAACATGATGTCTTCAAGGTTCATTCCTGTTGTTGCATGTATCAGAGCTGCATTCCTTTTCATTGCTGCATAATATTCCATTGTTGTGTGTTTATGCCACATTTTGCTTATCCGTGGACAATTGGGTTGCTTCCATCTTTTGGCAATTGTGAATAATGCCTCTGTGAACATCAGTGTACAAATATCTATCTATTCTAGTCCCTGCTTTCAGTTCTTTTGGATTTACCTAGAAGTGAGATTGTCATATACTTAACTTTCAGAGGAACCGCCAATCTGTTTTTCACAGCAGGTACTGTACCATTTCTCACTCCCACCAACAATGAATGAGTATTCCTGTTTCTCCACATCTTCCCCAACACTTGTTATTTTTGTTTTTTAACAGTAGCCATTATAGTGGTTGTGAAATAGTATCTCCTTGTGGTTTTGATTTGCATTTCCCTGATGGCTAATGATGATTTGCTTTCTCACCATTTGTATATCTTCTTTGGAGAACATGTATTCAAGTCTTTTGACCATGTTTTGATTGGCTTGTCTTTTTGTTGTTGAGTTGTAGGATTTTTTTACAGATTCTGGAAAGTAAGTCCTTGTCAGATATGTGGTTTCCAAATATCTCCTTCCATTATGTATATTGTCTTTTTACTTTCTTGATGAAGTCCTTTGCACAAAAATTTTTAATTTTGATGACGTCCCATTTATCTATTTTTTTCTTTTGTTGCTTGTGCTTTTGTGTCAGGTCTAAGAAACCATTGCCTATCACAAGGTCCTGAAGATACTTCCCTATGTTTTCTTCTAGGAATTTTATAGTTCCGGTTCTTATATTTAGGTCTTTGATCCATTATGAGTTAATTTTTATATGTGGTGTGAGATAGACATTCTTTTTTTTTTTTGGGGGGGGGGGAGCATATGGCTATCCAGTTCTCCCAGTCCCTTTCCAAATTAAGTTGACTTGGCAGCCTTGTCGAAATTCAGTTGGCCAAGATGTGAGGATTGATTTCTGAGCCTTCATTTCAATTCCATTGGTCTATATGTCTGTCCTTG
This sequence comes from Chaetophractus vellerosus, assembly GCA_004027955.1. Taxonomy (NCBI): domain Eukaryota; kingdom Metazoa; phylum Chordata; class Mammalia; order Cingulata; family Chlamyphoridae; genus Chaetophractus; species Chaetophractus vellerosus. Next base: position 15,549 of record PVKH010000650.1, read on the forward strand.
TGCCAGTACCATGCTGTTTTGACCATTGTAGCTTGTATAATAAGTTTTAAAATTAGGAAATATGTTCTCCAACTTTGTTATTCTATTTAATGACTTTTCCCCCCTATTCAGGGCCCCTTACCCTTCCAAATAAATTAGATGGTTAGTGTTTCTATTTCTGCAAAGAAGATAGGGATTGTGTTGAATCTGTAAATCTTTTTGGGTAGAATTGTCATCATGACAATATTTAGTCTTCCAATCCATGAGCATGGAACGTCCTTCCTTTTATTTAGGTCTTCTTTGATTTGTTTAAGCAACAATTTATCGTTTTCTGTGTGCAAATCATTTATATCCTTTGTTAAATTTATTTCTCGATAGTTCAGTCTTTTATTTTTTTATTTTTTATTTTTTTGGTTACATATCCCCCCCCCCTTTCTGCTTGCTCTTGCTGTGTATCCATTCTTCTCTGTTCTTCTATGTCTGCTTCTTGTCTCCCCCCGTTTTCGCGGCGACGTTCTGAGTCGGCCCTCCACGCAGGCGGCTCGTTCTGCTCGTGGGTGGCTCCATTCTCTTTCACGGACGGCTCGGCTCAGTGCTTCTCGGACGGCTCAGCTCCGTGTTTCACGGGTGACTTGCCATGCCCGTGGCGGCTCTGCCCTGCCTGTGGCGGCTTTTTGCCTTGCCCACGGTGACTTTGCCCCGCCCACGGTGGCTTGCCTTTCTCAAGGCCGGCTGCCCGCTAGGAGAGGTCCCCAGGAACCAAACCTGGGGCCTCCCATGTGGTGTATCGGCGCCCTTATCCACTGGGCTATACAGCTGGCCCCTAGTTCAGTCTTTTAGTTGCAATTATAAATGGAATTTTTTCCCTTGATTTCCTCCTCAGATTGTTCACTACTAGTATATAGAAATGCTACTGATTTTTGTGTGTTGATCTTGTACCCACTGCTTTGCTGAATTCTTTATTAATTCTAGTAGCTTTGTTATGGATTTTTCAGTATTTTTTATATATAGGATCATGACATCTGCAAATGGTGAAAATTTCATTTCATCCTTTCTGATTTGGATCCCTTTTATTTCTCTTGCCTAATTGCTCTAGCCAGAATTATCTTGCAATGCTTTTAATCTTAGGAGCTTAGAATAAGTATTTATTAAAATAAAGTTAGGAATTAATCTTCTCTAAAAATTTCCTAAGTCTGGATATGTACATTTTTTACTTATATTTTGTGATCCTGTAAAAAAACTTTTCCCCCCAAATCACTGAGTAATCCATGCCATAGACAATCCTTCTGTATCCATGAGCATCCCATCAAAAAGGCTCAAGATCAAGATCCATCAGAATAGATGAGTCACGGGCCCAGGGCGGCTCTGGGAGCCATGGCCTTTACCTGTACTCGTTACTGCAGGCGGCCCTGCTCTGTGTCAATGCCATCGCCATACTGCATGAGGAGTGCTTCCTCAAGAACACTGGGTGGGGAACAGACCAGGGAATTGGCGGATTCGGAGAGGACCCAGGAATTAAATCTCAGCTAATGAACCTTATTCGATCTGTAAGAACTGTAATGAGAATGCTATGATAATAGTAAACTCAATTGCAATTGTATTACGTTTATTATTTGGGTGAAGATCCATGAAGGAAATGGAGTTTTGGAAGAAGAGATGCAAGCAGAAGTTAATACTTCAATCATTATTGGAATATAGTTATTTTAGCTGGCCAACCTTGTTCTTGAAAAATGTAAAGCTGACAATAAAATGAGTCTTATTAATCTGATTTTAAAAAAATGTTGCATTTGCAATTTCATTACAAAAAGATCAGATTAATACAACAGAGGCTGTAACTATTCAGAAGTGAAATAGATTTGATTGCTGGCTGTTAATAATAGTCCATGCTGTGGTAAAGATTGTTAAAAAGGAACAAGACTGTCACATCTATGTACATAGAAATTTTTCTCTTTCTCATTTCTCAGGAATAAGTTTGTTATTGTTTTACCTCCAGATTTTTAACTTTTCTTATGACTTAGCTATGATGTAAGAGTGATTAACCCCCTAAATAAAATTTGAAGGATTTTAAAGGATTTGTTATATTTAAAGTGATAAATAGGTAATTTTAAACGTTTTGGTTAAATATTTTAGCTATATATTGTCTCAGCTATGGAAAAGTCAAGTTTGTTGTAACAATTGAGGAGCAGTACTCCCTAATTTCAGGGAGAATTCTAATTTTGTAAGTCAATCACATGATGATTATGTTTTTGTTTTAAGTTCTTTCATGCATTTGTTATTTTATTGATTTGCCTGACCATATTTTCATTGGTAGAAAAATCTGTGTAGAAAAGTTTGTGCTCTTTTTACATTGATGACCTTTTAAAATCGGTATAAATGTAAGCCTACAAGAGCAATCCTAAACAATCACAATTAAACTTTACTACGTAAAAAGGCTACGCTTATTGTGAAGGATTTATCACCAAAAAAGCCAATGTTTCTCTTTTTTTGGTAAAAACATTAAGGTGTTTGAGTTTAATTCTTCATTCTGTTTGGTAATAGAACGTTTGTGCTGGATAAGTTGTTTTGTTTGGTTTTGTTTTTATGTCTTAGACCGTTTTGTGAGGTTATTTGCTCATCCCATAATACAATTTTGTGCAAAAAGTTTAAAACTAAAAAATAAGGATGAGTCAGAAGGACCTCTTTAATTGGCTGCATGAAAATTCCATGCTTTTTCCGAATAGCGTTTCTATGTGGTATTTTCTTTTTGGCATTTATCAGGAAATTTATGTTTTTCTGAACCTTGGAAAAAATCAGTTGGGAAATTGGGAATATGGGAAAATTATAATTCTCTGACAATTAAAGATTAACAATCAACTACAGGTGTTACTGGTTCAAAGGAAAGAGCAAGGAAGGAAAGGAGGAGTGTGAAATGTTGACGTGCTGAGCTGCAAGTTAATGTTGACATTTCTGGCAATGGAACAGGAGCATGTAGAAGGGAAGTGGTCACAGTCTAATCAGTCTTGCTTTTGGGGCCATGTTAAAGTGTTTTTGTGGCCCCGTCTCTTATTAATGGTGAGTCATTCTTGCAAATAAATATTAATAAGTTTATATGCTCAGTATTTTGGTATACTTTACACAAATCCTATTAATAATGTTCTAAGAAATAAGTTTTAGATGTATAAAGCCCTTCAATTGGCAATTTCAGCATGTAATTCTATGTGGGGCTGTTAACTTTACTAGAAGATCCAAATGTTACAATTTGGAATACATTTTGGATTTGTGTTTCCCAGTAATGTTCACAATGTCCACTGGCCTTTCCCATGCTTAGATATTCACTATAGGCTACAGATTTTGTAAGTACTTTAACAGAAGAAATGCATGGAGAAAAGATGTCTGGGGAGTGGATATAGCTCAAGTGGTTAAGCACCTGCTTCCCATCTACGAGGTCCTGAGTTCAATTGCTGGTACTTTCAAAAACAAAACAAAACAAAACAAAACAAAACAAAACAAACAAATGAAAAAACCAGCTGTCATTGGGGAGCGGATGTAGCTCAGTGGTTGAACGCCTGCTTCCCATGTATGAGGTCCTGGATTCAATCTCTGGTACCTCCTTAAAAAAAATAATAAAATGAAAGATGTCTTTTATTGTGGAATATTTGAATATGAAATTAGAACATAATATAAAATCTGAATTAGTAAAAGGAATATCTATTTCAATAACAAAACCAAAATCAGGATAAGCAGATTATTTTCATTAGTATAAAAGGATTAGCTTATATGATGCCACATGTACCCTATTGCTCTGAAAATGCTTATGGAAGCAATAATTTGATCAAAGTCAGTGCAAATGAAGACAGTTTTCTACATCTGGAATATTTGTCACTTAACAAAGATCAGCTGTATTGGAGAGGGCAATTAAAGCTTTGTGTTTTAAAATTTTATTTCAAGAATAGAATTTAAATGTTAAATATTTGTAGGATTATCTTAAAATTTAAAAGTGATTTTTGTGACATTTCTTTTGTATTAATCTTCTCCTTTAATGTTTTCTATGATCAAATGTCAATGTCAGGTAGAAATACATTTTACGTTATTGAAGTATATAATCTTGTTGATTCATAGTAGCTAACCATACATTTATTATTATATCTTTTAAAATGAAAAACAACTCTGAAACTTTTAGTATAATCATATCACAGAAATATGATCCACACTTTGTTATATCACTCATATTATTTAACATACATAAAATGTATGAAAAATACAGTATGACTTATGATCTAGGGAATTTTCAAGAACTCCAATTTCTCATTCCCAGATCTTGAGATTAATATGTCACATATTTGGAAACATTACTTGTTTGAGATTCATTCTGAATAGTTGAGGTGCCATTTAAGATTATGTACTACTCTGTTATGCACTGTTTTGGATTTTTTTCTACATTTTATTTAAATTGCATTGTAATACTATGAAAAAAGTATTAAGACATCTGTTTGCAAAAGGAGAAACTAAAGATAATAGATTTGCTCAAGGTTTTTCCTTTAATGTTTGAATCTGAGCAAAAAAGGGGGAGCTTTAGTTTTTAAAGTCATTTGAGCAAATTCCATGGCTGTTTTCCCAGTTAGTGAGTTTTCATTGCATTTGCAGCAAGCTAATTGCTTCTGCTAATAAATAATCTAAAATCGATGCTGACAGCAGTTAATTGGCACAGAGATTTTATTTTGTAAAGCTCTTGGCTAACGACCTTCTTTAAATTAATAGCATTAAGTGCTATGAGGAAATAAATCTGAGGAATTGCCTGTCATTTGCTTGTCATGTCTAATAACTTCCAATAATGATAGCTGATAGATTTTTGCACATTCCATTATTGAAGTTGGTGCATGTAATTATTCTCCTCATTATATGTAAACAATTAGCAATATTTGGTATTTCCTTGCAGTAAAGCTGTTAAATACAAATAACATATTAGAGGTTAGAAGCCATTTTAAAATCTGGATTTTAATTATTTGAATGTAGGAAGTCTTTAATTCTATCTGTATATAGTATGTGCTATTTATTTTAAGCCTTGTACTGGAATACTTTTTAAATAGGACTTAAAATAAGTACTATGTGTGCTTGAGAATACAACAATTTATGGAAATTTTTGTTTGTAGCTTGAAGAAGTCATGGAAAAAGAAACTTACAAGACGGCTAAATTAATTCTTGAAAGGTTTGATCCAGACTCAAAGAAAGCAAAAGTAAGGCTGTGATATCACTACTATTTTATTATAAATTACACATTGTAATAGGTCACTGGAATAACATTATTGTAATTGACAGGAATTGGAGCCGCCATCTGCTGGAGCAGCTGTAACTGCAAGACCTGGACAAGGTAAATAACTTTGTAGAAACTGCTGCTGCTGTTGGAAAGATCCATATTTACCCAAGTGAGTTCAAAAGTGTCATGGAGGTGTGTAAAAACTTATGTAGAATGCTTTTATATTAATTCAGATTTGGTTATTTGGGATAGAACTTGGGATGGTTGGCAGTGATTTTATTTCATTTTGATTTTATGGGAATATATTGATGAGTAATGATGTTAAATAACTTTTTTTTTTTGTTACATATCCCCTCCCCCCTCTGCTTGCTCTTGCTGTGTGTCCATTCTTCTGTGTTCTTCTATGTCTGCTTCTTGTCTCCCCGTTTTTGCAGTGACGTGCCAAGTCGGCCCTCCGCGCAGGCGGCTCGCCCCGCTCATAGGTGGCTCCATTCTGTTTCACGGGCAGCTCCACTCGGTGTTTTGCGGGCAGCACAGCTCCGTGTTTTTGCGGGCTGCTTGGCTCTGTGATTCGCAGGTGGCAGCTCCATGTTTCATGGGTGACTTCCCATGCCCGTGGCGGCTCCGCCCTGCCTGTGGCGGCTTTTTGCCTTGCCCACGGTGGCTTGCCTTTCTCAAGGCCGTGTGCCTGCTCAGAGAAGTCCCCGGGAACCGAACCTGGGGCCTCCCATGTGGTGTACCGGCGCCCTTATCCACTGGGTTATACAGCCGGCCCTGTTAAATAACTTTTGAGATAAAATATATAATTGACTTTAGTCCTTGAAATATGAGTAATTTCACCAGTATTTTGTAAGGTATTTCTCTTATATAAGAATCTCTTGGAATATTTGTTATTACGAAATTCCTTATATTTTTATGATTTATTTTTGAGGAGTTGAATGAAGATTTTTGTCAAATTTGAAGTTTCTTCTAAAATAACACGTTTATTTGGGTAGAGAATAAAATGATTTAGAAATAGGAAACAAGAAAATTGAATTACTGGTATATAATAATGTTAATTATTTCATTTTGAGGTTGCATTGCCAGATTGTTAATGATGCCATCACTATTATATCATTAAATATATAGATTTTAAAAAGTCATTATTTTATTTGCTTCTAAGACTGGCAAATGAAAAACTATTTTTGAGTTTGCATTGGCTTTCCTCTTTGTTATTTTTTCTAGAATTTAATAACATAGCAAGGCTTTTGTTACAATGCAGAATATATTTTTAAAAAAATTTTAACTCCCATTCTTGCAGATCATCAGAATTGTAACTGGTTTATAAAGTTAGGATGACACTTAGTACTTTGAAAAGTAAATCTTTTTATAAAGACCTTTAAAGATGATTACTAAGAAAGCCATAATAGTTTTAGGTTTTCTCATTGGCAGGGCTATATGAGAAAACATCCCCTATTTGCCTGCTCTTGGATAAAAATAAAAGTTTACATATGAAGAAAAGAAATAAGTAAGCACACACACACACACATACAAGGAGACGCCTACTTTTATAATCAGCTTAAAATTTTCTAGAATTTATACCTTTTCCCAGCAATTATTAAAAAAAAGTTTTTAGGCCTATAGACCAGGTTTCTATAATTTTGACAGCTTTTAATATAACTGGTACTAATATTTCAAAAATCCTTTTAAAATAACCTTGTGCATATATATTTTAAATGGCCCTAATGTATGAATACTTTCCAATTAAGTGTTTGAAATGGTTTTAAGATGTGTAACTAACTGCCTTATGAAAATCTAGATAAAACTTCATATACAACTTAATACATGCTTAAACATCCTGAAAGTCAAGCAGATTGTTGAGAACTATGATCATTTCTCCTAGAGAACAGAAAAATTAATTTTTTCCTTTTCTGGGATAGGAAAGTCTTATAATGTATGACGGCATTCAGCATTTACTGAGCATCTGGCCACTGTGATGTGCCAAGCAGTGCAATATCTGTTAATTTTCTGACTTCTCTAAATTTTTACTTTTTTCCTATTTTTTTAAAAAACTTGTTTCTTTCAAGGCCCAGAGAAATAGGAAACAGGCATTTAATTAGAATTTTTGTCCTGAGTAGGACTGGGTCAATTTTAAAATAAATTTCTTGGCATCCTCCCACCTGCCTTTAATGACTTTAATACTTTTTGAGAATTGTACCTTGGTTTTGTTGTTTAATTTAATCCTTTTGAAGGTATTTTAGATTCATAAAAATTTTATAGGTGACCAAGTTATTAATTTTATTTCTGTTTATTTAGGTTCTGTATTTCTGTGTGTTCGAAGAAGTCTTTATTTCTTTGTTGAACCATTGCTTTCCCTTTTTTTTTTCTTTTTGAATTCAGTCTGTCCCTGAAGAAAGTACGAAAGGATGTTTGTATTTATATATATATATGACCCTTGAATGAATTTGCTCTCCAAATTGAATCCAATTATAGTGTCTAATTTTACTAGCTCTCTTGAATGATTGCTGAACCAGAACTTTCAGTCATGTGTAGTATGCATTTCTTTTACTTTTTTATTACTTAGTTGTTAATATGTATATTAGTCTCAGTTTAATTATAAATTTTTTAAAAATATTTTTTTTAAGTTTTTTTTTTTAACATATCCCCTCCCCCTTCTGCTTGTTCTTGCTGTGTTCATTTTTGCATTCTTCTGTGTCTGCTTTGTCTCCCCCCGTTGCAGCGACGTGCCGAGTCAGCTCACTGGTGAGCAGCGGCCTTGCCCACTCGCGGGCGGCTTGCCCCACTGGTGGGCGACTCTGCTCTGCTCGCGGGCGGCTCCGTTCTGCTCGTGGGCGACTTGCCTTGCCCGTGGCAGCTTTGCCCTGCCCGTGGTGGCTTTTTGCCCTGCCAACAGCGGCTTGCCCCCTCAAGGCGGTCTGACACGCTCGGAGAGGCTTCCGGGAACCAAACCTGGGGCCTCCCATGTGGTGTACCAGCGCCCTATCCACTGGGCTACAGCCGGCCCCTAATTATAAATTTTGAAGATATTATTCTTTGATTTGCTTAGGTTTAACACTAAAAGGAGTATCGTGCTTGCTGGGCTATTAATCCATCTAACCTTTTTTTTTTTTTAACAGACTATATTTTTTATAGCAGTTTGATTTACAGAAAAATTACAAAGATAGTATAAAGAGTTGCTATCTAACCTCCCCTTACATAGTTTCCCCCTATTACTAACATTATACATTAGTATGGCACATTTGTTATAATTAATAGGCACAATATTGATATATAATAACTAAAGTCCATAGTTTATTCATGTTTTCTAATGTCCTTTTTCTGTTCTTGAATCTCATCCAAGATACTATATTACATTGAGTTATCATGTCTTCTTAGGTCCCTTTTGGCTATGACCGTCTCTTCAGACATTCCTTGTTTTTGATGTCCTTGATAGTTTTGTCCTGATCTCTTTTTAAAAGGCATTATATATATATTATTAGAGAGATTGTGAAAATTTAGAAAATAATCATGCATAACATAAAAGATTCCCATACATCACCCCACCACCAACACCTTGCATTGTTGTGGAACATTTGTTACAAATGATGAAAGAACATCATCAAAACATTACTGCTAACTATAGCCCATAGCTTATATCTGGTGCATTTTCCCCATAAATAACCCTAATGTTAATACCATGTTTTAGTGTTGTATATTTGTTATAGTTCATGAGAGAACATTCTCATATTTGTACTGTTAACCACATTGGATGCCTAATTTTGGAAAATCAGGGCCATCATTTGATATGAAAGAATAAATAAAAAGCAGATAAACATTAAATAGAATGAGATTTGCTTAGATGCTTAGTATTTATTTTACTTTTTAGAAATCACTAAGAATGGGGCCGGCCGTATAGCCAGTGGATAGGGCGCTGGTATACCACATGGGAGGCCCCAGGTTCAGTTCCCGGGGACCTCTCCTAGCGGGCAGACCGCCTTGAGAAGGGCAAGTCACCATGGGCGGACGGATCCGCCGTGGGCAGGGCAAAAAGCTGCCGTGGGCAGGGCAAAATGCTGCCACGGACAGGGCAAAGCCGCCACGGGCAGGGCAGATCGCCCGCGGACAGAGCGCAGCCAGCCACCCAGGAACTGAAG